>JAREIK010002686.1:82500-116430 GCA_029783825.1 Sapria himalayana
TATTTATCTATATTTATATCTATCTTTCGATCTGTTGATTTTCCTGTCTATTTATATGTCTATCTGACATTCTATCTATCTATCAATATGTCAATCTATCTATTTATTAATAATTCTATCAATCTATATATCAATCTCTCTATCAAACTATGTATCAATCTTTCTATCAATCGGTATATTAATCTTTGTAACTATTTGTATATCTATATATCTATCTGTTGGGTAATTGCGCTTCCACGGGTAGTGAGATTAAAAACAGAAAACAACTGATACACAGAAAACAAGTAATATATATATATATATCCCAATCCAACAGCATCCACGACAGAATCAAAAACGGGAAATCAACACAGGAAATAACGTGGTTCCCTAGTCGCTCAGTACGACTAGCTATCTCCACCAGAAAATGCTTATGCGTTACAGATTAAAACCAAGTAAACAGAACGTCTTACAGTATGCAGCATGCAACAGTCGCGAAATCACACAGAGAGAGGAGAGGAATGATGAACAGTTAAAACGAGTCAAAAAACATCCATCCAAAAAATAAATTACAAATTATTATATATGAAAAATAAACATCCAGTTCATTTAACCGAAGCGGGTCGGATCATAAAACGGGTCAGGCTCTGCTCCAAAAATTTCGGCCCACTGACCCGACAGCGGGACCTCTGTTATTGTGCAACTGCTGCATCCCCAGCCTCTTAATATTTCCTTTCCTACACTTACATGAAAATATTAAAACAGAGAAGACATTTGGTTATACAAATAGATTATTAAGTAAAAACAAATTACATATACAGCACTATCATTCTATTTGTGTCTGATCTATCTATAAATCTTTATATCAATCTATTTGTATATCTATCTATTGATCTTCTATCTATCTATCTATATATATGTATATCTATATATCTATCTATCTATCGATCTATTGATATGTCTAACTATCTATCAATCCATCTATTTATCTGTCTATCTATCTATATTTTAATTTATCTATCAATCTGCCTATAAATCTATCTATTAATTTGTCTATTAATCTATCTTTCAATAAATCAATCAATCTGTCTATCATTTAATCTATCTATCTATTTGTCTAGCTATTTTTCTATCTATTAGTCTATCTATCTATCTATCTATATATCAATCTATCTTTATGTCTGTTTTTATATCTATGTATATGTCTGTCTTTCTATATATCTATCTATCTATCAAACGTTCCTTCTTTCTTTCTATGTATTTATATATCTATCTGTCTGTCTATCTATCTATCAATCTGTCTGTCTTTCTATATGTAAGTCTATCAATCTATCTACTTGTCTGTCTATTTGTTTGTATATATATGTGTCTACCTTTCAATATGTCTATCTATCTATCTATCTATCTATCTCTCTCTCTATCTGTCTATCTGTCTATCCTTTTGTCTATCTATCTATCTATCTATATCTCCATATCTATTTATCTATCAATATGTCTATCTATCTATTTATCTATCTATTTCTTTATCTATGTGTCTATATGTCTGTCTATTTGTCTATCAATCTATTTGTCTATTTGTATATCTATATGTCTATCTATATGTGATTTGTCTATCTGTCTATCTATCAATCTATCAATCTATTTGTATATATTTTGAATGTCTATCTATCAATCTATCTATCTATCTATTTGTGAGTCTATCTGTGTGTCTATCGGTGTGTATATCTTTCAATCTATCTGGCTGTCAATAAGTCTATCTATCTATTTATCTATCTATCTTTCTATCAATTATAAACCTATCTATTTGTTTGTATACCATTCTACCTATATATTTATTTATCTATTTATATATCTATCTTTTTATATATTTGTCTATCTATCTATATATCTATCTCCCTATATATTTGTCTATCTATCGATATAATAATCTTTATATATATCTGTCTAATAATATAACTATCTATTTATCTATCTATCTATCTACATGTCTATCTATCTATCCAAGTATAAATATATATTTATATATATCTATCCTTCTATTTATCTTTCTATCTCTCTCTTAATCTTTCTATCTATCTGTTTATCTATCTATCTACTTGTCTATTTATCTCAAAATCTATCTATCTATCTATCATTATATCTGTATTTCTATCTAAGTGCCTAACTATCTTTATATATTATCTTTCAATCTATATGTATATCAATCTATCTGTCTGTATGTCTATATTTCTATCTAGCTATCTATCTATCTATCATTCTATCAATCTACGTATCTATGTGTCTATCTATCTATCTATATATCTTTATATCTATCTACCAATCTGTTTATCTATTTGTGTATCTATCTAAGTAACTATCTATATGTCTATCTATGTATCTAACTCTTTATCTATCTATTTTTCGATCAGTCTATCTAGTTATATACTGAGTACATATATACTTAGTATACATGTACATATAATACTGCAATATAATATGTATAATATTGTAGTATATATGTAGATATACTGAGTATATTTGAACATATATACTCAAGATGTATGTATGAAAGATATACTAGCATTTCTCTTATATGTACATATAAGAGAAACCTCTCGTTGAACTGAGAAACTATTTCAGATGCTACTCTATTCTAAATCTCTCTTGAACATCCTAACATGTAAAGAACAATAGAGATTCAAATTCAACAATCAAAGAGTGCATATCATGTTTTTGTGATAATGAGCAATGAAATGCAACTTACCAAGACCATGGTACACAAACTCATGAGTGATGATAGGGTTCAAAGAAGTAAAACAACTAGACCACCACCTTAAATATTTCCAATCATTCTTGCAAGAATATTTGGAGTAAAGGCTCCAAAATCCTACACAATTACATGGGCAAAAAAGGAGTTATTAGTAGGGATGAGAATCTTAAACATAGTATCTATAAAGAAATGAAAAGTAGAACCTGCCAAATATACATGCCATAAGTATTTTTTAAAATTTTTTTAGAATTTTTGAACAAGCAATAGGAAACAACTCAGCATTCGAGAAACAAAGAGAAGGGATCAACTTTCTTTGTGTCAATTAGTTCCTTTAGCATTAGCTTTTTAATATGGTTTGCCCGTTTTCTCTTATGGCATCATCATGCAAGCATCAAATTCGAATAAAAATAAAAAACTAGTCTAATTTTTTAGTGATCATGGCTTCAAATTCAGTATGTATGTATATACTACACAAAGGTTGAAATACCATTTACAATATCAGAATTTATCTTTATCTTCAACCAAAGCTATAGCTTTACCATGACAGTGTTATTATATAATCCATATCAAATAATGGCCCATCCTAAGATTCTACTTCCTCCTAAACAATAATAACATGCATAAGATTGGAGGAAAAGAAACTAGATCTTGAATCTAAATAGAATAAAAGTTTTGAAACATGGAACAAAAAAAATTATTTGAAGTACAAATAATGAATAAAAGAAAAGAAGCAAGGAGAATATTGTAGAATACTCTTCTAGTAAGGTACACTAGGTCAACAATAACATCATCAAAAACTGTCATCCAGCAAATCATCCTTGATAATGTATTTAGCACTACATGCTTGCACATTTACAATTTAATATTTGGACAAAAGCTTTCCACGAATATGTATCCCACAATGGGATGCAGTTAAAAATTGGAAATTCCAAGTCATAAAATGACTCATTGCACATTTTGATATCATTTATATGCAGATGTATTTGTTTAAAGAAAAAGATTATGCTAATAAAATCGATAATAGAATAACTAACTCTGAAAATATCTAACATAAGTAAATGAGAAGCAGTTGATTTTTTTGAGTTACCTTCTTTCATTTTATTTTATTTTATTAAGCATTAAGAGTGCCCATAGTATATAAGAGTACTCCATTCATGTTTCCAAGTGTGTGTGTGTGTGTGCCTATATATATATATATACATTGTGATTTTAATAGTTTTACATTTTCTTTATTGTATAATATCTTCCCTTTTATTTCGTTTTTATATGGGAGTAGCTGATATTTGTGATATCTCAATCCATTTTGAGCATTCTATAAGGACACACCATTATACACATTCCATTATAAGTTTTACTAAATAATTTTGTTTATATGGCTTAGAAATTAGACTAGTTATACACATAGAGTTAAACATAATGTTGTATGTTGTTATACATGTAATTATAAATATAATTATATGTGGTTATACATATAGTTACACATATAATTATACTTATATTTATACATGTAGGTATATATATTCTTTCATATAATTTTATGTTTATACATATAGTAATGTATATGTAAAGATATAGTAAAATACATTTGTATATATTAATATATAAAAATGTATATTAAATATATGTTGTAAATTATAAATTTAAATATAGTTACGTATTAAGTTTTTATAGTCATACATATAGTAAGATGTAACTATTTATAGTTATATGTTATTATACATATATTATATATAGTTATAAATAGTTATATATAGTTAAAATATAGTTATGTATGTGTGTGTTTTCATACAAGTAGTTATATGTACTTATACCTAAATGTATACAATGTTATAAACAAAGATATAGATTTACATATATGTTACATAGTTACAAATATTGTTATATTTTATCTATATAAAGTTTTATATAGTTATACAAATATTTATATATAGTTATACACATATAATTAAACAAAATGTTGTATGTTGTTATACTTATAATTATAAATATAGTTACATATGGTTATACATATTGTTAAACTTATATTTATACATGTAGGTATATATATTTTTTCATATAAATTTATATATACATATAGATATGTATATGTATAGATATAGTAAATAAATTTGTATATTTTAATATATAAAAATGCATATTAAATATATGTTATTAATTATATATTTAAATATAGTTACGTATAAAGTTTTTATAGTTATACTTATAGTAATATACAATTATTTATAGTTATTATACATATACTATATGTAGTTATAAATAGTTATATATAGTTAACAATATAGTTTTATATATATACATAACTGTAATATATATATATATATTCTTTAAATATATATATATATATTTAAATATTGTTAAAAATAAAGTTTTATTTATAGATAGATATATATATATATATATATATATTCATACACGTAGTTATATGTAGTTATACATAAATGTAAATAATGTTATAAACAAATATATAAATTTACATATATGTATACATATATGTATACCTAGTTACAATTATAGTTATATTTTAATTATATAGAGTTTTATATAGTTATACAAATATTTATATTTAGTTATATACATATAGTTAAACATAATGTTGTATACTATTATACATGTAACTATAAATATAGTTACATGTTGTTATACAATGAGTCACACATATAGTTATACTTTTTTTTGATAAGTATTAAAATGCACTATCAAATCTTTACATCCTAACAAAGTTTCAAACTATTACAATCATTTAGAAAAATAACATAAATTTCCATTTTAATCTTCCTGAAAATCAAGTCCAGATCTTGCGACTTTCCTTTATGTCATCTACGGTTTCTTTCTTTCCATATGTAGTAAATTCTGGTTGCAAAAATGGCTTTCCTAATACAGTTTATGGGGGTGTTAGCTAAATATTTTTCTTTTAAGCTTTTGAGTCTTAAGTATATGGATTGTATTGAATCTTTGATTCCCTTCAACTTTTGAGGTGCTCCAGCAGAGCTTTGGTAAATTGACATTCAAAGAAGATGTGCTTTAGGGATTCCGGTTCTATGCAAAATTCACATTTCATATTTCTTAGAGTTATGAATAAATAATCTTTCGTTCTTATTCTTCCTTCCTTGATTATCCAAAGGAACGCAGCGTGTTTCGTGATATTATTGGAAAACTAGATTATTTTTGCCTAGGGTTTAGATTCCTTTGTGTTCATTCCAACTATGAATTTGTAGCCTTCATAAATTATTTTCCCTTTTCCCGCCCAAGTATTAAGCAAGAGGATTGCTTGCTGTATATTACCCGATTTCTTTAATAAGATATCCCTAACCAAAATTAGGGATTTCTAGAATGCAGAATCTTGTTTAGATGCTAAGCAATTCTAGATATTATCAACTTTTAATAATAGTGGTGGATCCACATAATACATAACGCATCTTCATTATTGTATATTTGCTAGAGACTTTTGATAAAGAAAGCCTTATTCTAGAATAATATATCTATTAAGCCCAATCAACCATAATTTTTAGGCATGCATATTTGTCCCAAGATGCTTTTGGTCGAAATCGACCTGATTTTGAAGCGCCCAACAAGAATCTTCTGTATGCGCTCACTATTGTGTTAATTATTGTAGATGAGAGAAGAAAAATTGAAAACAAATATCCTTCTATGACCTGAATGAAAGTGCGTAATAATCCCAACCTTCCTGCAAAGGAGAGTATCTTCGTAGCCCATTGAAGGTTGGAAGCATTAATTTTTGACAATAATGGAGAGAACTATGCTATGATAAGTCTGCTTGAGGAAAGTGGAACTCCAAGTAAAATAAAATGGAAAGAACTCTAAATGAACCCATATTTTTCTAGAATCTTATTTTTAACCTCCAGTTTCACCCCTCCAAAGAAAATGTTCGATTTGGAGGGATTGACATACATGCCTGAAGTACTTGAAAAATTTTCTAGCACTTTCAAGACAGTATCAATGGAAGAAGTATCTCTATAGTGAAAATAATCAGATCATCGGCATATATTAAGTGGGATATCTGATTGACAACACAACCAGGATGGAATGTGAAATCTTCTCGACTTGTAGCCTTTACAAGTAATCTGGAGAAATACTCCATGAAAATGGAAAATAGGTAAAGAGATAATGGATCACCTCGCCTGAGTCCTCTCTTTCCTTTAAAGAAACATTTAAGTTTCACATTAATGGAAATTGATAATGACATAGTTAATATACACTCATATATTATATCTATGAATTTAGGTGGGAAGTTAAAAGTGGCAAGTGCTTCTTTAATAAATATCCAACTAACTGAATAAAAAGCTTTTTGTAGATCAATTTTAAGAAAACACCTTGGTGATATCCTTTTCTAAGCATATTTCCTTATCAGATTATGTGTGAAAAAAAAATTATCTGAGATAAATATCCCTTTTATGTAAGCCGATTGGGCTGGATTTATGATGTTTCCAAGTATTGCTTGAATCCTTTTGATATTAGTTTGGATATCAGTTTTTAAATAACATTACAACAAGAAATAGGTCTGAAATCTTTAACCGAGGAAGCATGTGGAGTCTTCGGTATTAGTGTAATGTATGCATGATTAATCTGTTTAAGGAGTTTTCTAGAGTGAAAAAACATTGAACAGCTTTTACAACATCCATGCATATTGTTTCCCACTAGCCTTTATAGAACATCGTAGTGAACCCATCCGGTCCAAGAGATTTTGATCCGCCCATTGAAAATAAGGTTTCTTTAATCTATTTAATAGATAAGTTCAAAGATAATAAACTGTATTCCGTGTCAAGTAGCATTCTGCCATTTTTAATTATAGAAGTAGACAAAGAGGTTATATCTTTTGTAATTCCCAAGAGGTACTTATAGTAATCAAGAAACAATTCAGAAATTTCTTGATAGGAATTGGAGAAATCTCCATTTTCCTTCACTATTGAAACAATTTTGCTTCTTTGAAGTCTTGCCTTGGTCGAGGTGTGGAAAAATTTTGTGCACCTATCCCTTTCCATCAAGTATTTGAAATTTGCTTTTTGCCTAACAAATGAGAGTTCAACTTTTTCCAACATTCTTAATTTGACTTTAAGATCAATTTCTTTTGCTCTAAAAGATATATCATGGTCTTCTAATATCTTTTTTTGGGTTTCTTTAAGAGCTTTCCTAGCCAAGCACACTCTTGAACTAATATGTCCAAAGTGTTTCTCATTCAGTGATTTTAATGGCACTTTAAGCATTTTATGTTTTATTGACCAAATGAAACATTAAAGAGCCATGTGATTTTTGCTTCAAGATTCTGGCCACTATGAGGGGATATTCCTTGTGGGTAAGCCACATATTACAAAACTTGAAGGTATTTTTCTATCGGTCGAGCTGGACTCTGTAGAAACTAAGATCATATTGTGGTTCGAGAAAATTCTAGACCGTAGGAACCTGGCATGAATGCCAAGTGTAAGATTAGCACACCCATGGTTTACCATGGCTCTATCAAGCTTACATAACATCTTCTCGTTGGTCCATATGAAATATGAGCCTGAAGATGGAATGTCTTCAAGTTCGAGATTACAATAGTAATTTATAAAGTCCATGCATTCATATGTAGAGATTGTTCTACCTCCCTTCCTATCTAGAGCAGATAACGGGGAGTTAAAATCTCCCATTATAATCCAAGGGGAGGGGTCCACAAACCCTTGTCGAGTTAGTTCCTCTTATAGCATTCTCCTGTTAACAATTGTATGAAAGCCATAAATAACTGTTAAGCTAAAATGTAGTTTTGATACAATATTTTTGACCTTAACATATATATACTGAGATGAAAAGGATATTAACTCGATTTTTGTGGTTTGACCATCCCATATCAATAGTATCCGGCCATTAGGGTGTAAAGTAAAATTTTCCATATATTTAAAACATTTGAATTTTGACTTCATCAATACATCCACCTTTTCTTTGTTTAATTTAGCTTCTATTATTGCAAAAATGTTTATATGGAAAGCTTTTATTGCCCTAATTACTTCCTTGTGTTTTAAGGGGCAATCAAAACACCTTATGTTCCAACTAGTAATCTTCATATATACATATTAGCAATTTTCCTTTTTTCTTTGCATTATATATTCTTGCTCGCGAAGAGATGCATATGAAACATATTAACTCGATTTCAGTGGTTTGACCATCCCATATCAATAGTATCCGGCCATTCGGGTGTAAAGTAAAATTTTCCATATATTTAAAACATTTGAATTTTGACTTCATCAATACAGCCACCTTTTCTTTGTTTAATTTAGCTTCTATTATTGCAAAAATGTTTATATGGTAAGCTTTTATTGCCCTAGTTACTTCTTTGTGTTTTAAGGGGCAATCAAAACCCCTTATGTTCCAACTCGCAATTTTCATATATACATATTAGCAATTTTCCTTTTCTCTTTGCATTATATATTCCTGCCCGCAAAGAAATGCATATGAAACCCTCCCAAGTGATGATTACACAATACTGCCCTTCCATATTTCTGATGTATGCCACCCTTATTTTTACCATTACACATTATGCCACCCTTGTAACACCGATACAATGATATTCCACCCTTGTGACCCCAATACAATATTTTATTGAAGTCCCTTTTATACAATTTCATATACAGCAAATCCTTCTCCATGCATATGTCACCCATAGCCCAAATGCAAATGACAAACAAATCGAATTATGAGCTTGCAATTTTTTTATTTTGATTCTCTTTATTTTGATTATTATCAATTTTTGACTATTATGTATCGAGAGCCTTTTGTGTGCATATCATGAGTGTATACTGCCCATACATTCAAGATCCCCCCCATGTGAATACGAGGCTACTCGATCAGGCTCCCAAGCATATTTATATCTTGAGGATCTTTCTGTTTGCCCCACTCCATGATAATTTTAATCCTTAGAGGTATAAGGAGTGCCCCTCCACATATATCACATACTTCCTCATAAGTATTATATACATTTACAATAGTTAAATGAATGGTTGAACCATTGGAAGGGCATCCCTCATATCCTTTTAAGAGGATTATTAGCATTCTGACATTATAACATGTCCACCACAAGCATTCAATCCACCAAAACTAGCCCAGAGGTTCCCCACCTCTCCCAAGAAATCCCTTATAATTGTTATAATGTGCAGTAGGGGGGGGGGCACAAATCCCCCATAAACCTACCTCTAAAACATCAAGTAAACACTAGAATACAAATCTCATTTTTAAACGAGATGTGACCTCCAATAGGTATGTTACGAAGGACTATGAGAGGTAAAACCTCTTGCATCTTTTAATTTCCCTTTATTTCTGAGGTTGAGGTAGGGTCCCTTTTTTTGGAGCTTCCTTCTTTTTCTTTATAGGCCTTACCAAGGTAAAAAGATCATATTCTTCATCCGGTTTGCCTAGGATGTCTTCAAGTTGCTGTAGACTACAGGGGGTTGTGTCCCTCCGGACTGGCGAGCATTGGCCATCTTCAGGGTAGTCAAGCTCCACTGCTTCAGTTGTTTCATTAAAATCTGCCTCTCCATTTCGGTGTCCTTCAGTTCCCAAAGAGGAGTAGAAGATGATTTCTTTCGCTTTTTATTTTAGTGGTTGTTAGTCTTCTTGGAGGAAGTTCCTCCTTGTTTGCCTCTTCTTTGAGGCTCCTTCTGTAATTATCTGCAGTGTGTCCAAAAAGTGAGCAAGATTAGTAATATATTGGTAAGTTCTCATAACTTAACCGGTTGGATAATTTTCGAGCCATCTAGTAAATTGAGCAGAATCTCTTTAAGCAGATCACTATTTAAGTCAACCTCTACTAATGCTCTAGCATAAGCTATTCTCGAAGTATTGGAGGTGAGTTTATCCATGTGTAGGGATTGTCCTATACAGCTAGTGACTTTACTAATTCCAATTTGATTCCATAAGTGAAGTGAGAAGTTTTAAAAATTTACCCAAATGGGGATTTTTGCCAACCGTAGTGGAATCCCATCGGAAGGGGCTTAATATGCAGGGCCTACCAAAACTAAGTAGGGTCCAGCACTTAGTATTCATTCCATCTCATCGGTGGACTTGAAGTTAAACAATATCCATTCGCTAGGTTGTTGAATGATTTGAGTGTTGTTTTTCCATTGTTCGTCAATAAATTTCCTTAACATTGCAAGACCCGGGTTTTTTGTAACAAAATATCCAATTAAACAATTTTTCCACATATCCATTCCATATTGTAAGCCTTTCGATTCAAAGTAAGCATTACCAGCATGATCCATGGGAATATAGGTCAGTTTAGTTGTATTACCTAATATCCTGTTTCCCAAAAATAGACTGCTCCATGGGGCTCTTTTCCTACCTTAACTTCATGGAGGGTCGAGCAGTTTTCCTCCATTTTCCATATTCATATTCAATTCAGAGTTTATATTCTGCTCCTTATTCAATTTTCCAAAATGTGTTGACACCAAGGGAGTAGAACACGTGCTTCCATTGTTCTTTTTGTTGTTTCCAGAAAGAACATTCAATTTAACAGCGACAGTAATCACTAATACATTATTCTCTAATTTACTTGCATGGCTTGCTTGACATACATCTCTAGCATGTGAATAATTATTTTTTTCCAGAGCTTCTCAAGTGTAATCAGTATTCTTTTCACATTTTTCATATTTATCATACACTGAAACAATGTCTAGAGATTTAGAAGAAGGAGGTACATCGACATTGTCCAATTTATTTGCAGCAAAATGAATTTCCAGTTTATTATCGAGCATTTTATCAGACATTTCATCAGCCATTTTATTAGAGAGATTCTTATTATTATAGTTATCAGAAGACTGCCTTGGTGTTTGTTCTTCATGTTTTTTTTGTTCTTATTTTCATATAAATTACCATTGCAAGTCGAGTCATTATCACAAATATCATTTGAGAGAGTTTCGGAGAAGATACATATGAATCCACGTAGAACTTACCATACACTATGCGTTGCATGAAACCAACATCAAATATGAATTGTGTTGCTTCCGAATCACATTTCGAGCACTAGATAAACCTTCATTCTCGAGGCCTCTTTTCTAGTTCTTCTAATTTTGTTAATGGCACCGTGATAGTATCCTCGGTATCAGGGTAGCTAGCGGCGCAAATAGGGATGTGTTTTGATGATAGTCTTCGACCGGTCCCGTGTAGCCCATTTATTTATCAACTTGGGGAGGAAAAATTTCCTAAGTGCCGAAGCACATTCCACTTACAGAATGTTATCAAATCTATCCTTGCGAGGCTAGATTTCATTAAGCAAGAAGGGAAGCTAGGGTTTTGAGGAAAACCAAGAATGGGAGAGAGAGTTGAGGGTTCGCTTCAGTTGTTGTGTAAGGTTGCAATTGCTTACACATATAGTTATACTTATATTTATACATGCAGGTATATATATTTTTTCATATATTTTTATATATTTATACTTATAGTTATTTATAGACATAGATATAGTTAAATACATTTCTATATACTAATATATAAAATTATATATTAAATAAATGTTGTTAATTATATATTTAAATATAATTATGTATAATGTTTTTATAGGTATACATATAGTAAAAGGCAATTATTTATAGTTATATGTTCTTATACCTATAGTATATTTAGTTATAAATAGATTTATATATAATTATATTTAATTATACATATAGTTATAAATATATATGTAGTTAAAGATATTGTTATATATACTATTTTCATAGTTATCCATATAGTAAAATACAATTATATATAGTTATATATTATTATGCAAATAGTATATTTTGTTAGAAATACAGATAGATAGAAGTATACATATAGTTATAAATTATAATATAGTTATATATATTTATAAATATAGTTATATAATTAGTTTACATAGTTACAAATATAATTAAATATAGTTATAAAAAGATTTATATAATTATATAAATATTAATCAATAATTATGCATATATAGTTAAACATATAGTTATATATAAATGTTGTTATAAGTTTTAATTATAATTATAGTTACATGTGTGATCACACACATAGTTATCCATATAGTTATAAATGTAGTTATACTTGTTGTAGATATAGGTATATATAGTTTTTCATGTAATTATATATATTTAGACATATGACTATGTATAGATATTGATGTAGATAAATACATTTATATATAGTAATATGTTGATATACATATTTTTAAATACATTTATATATAGCTATATATATATATATGTATGTATGTATGTATATGTATATGTATATTAAATATTTGTTATTATATTTATATATAGTTATGTATACTATTTTAATAGGTATACATATAGTATAATACTCTTATATATATTTATGTGTTATTAATCTTGGGATTATCATATTTACATACTTTATTCTGTAAATATTTAATATGTTGTTATATAAACACTGCTCGCCACAAACACCAATACCCATTGTGACTAACATGTCCATGGCAAAATACACACTGCCACAAGCCTGTCAGAATGAAAAATACATGGAAAAAAGACCAACACATCCATGACGAGAACTAGTAAGCCAAGTTTAATGTGAGAATATATATAAGCTAGGAAAAAAATGAAATTGGAAAAAAACACCAGAATCAAAACTAACACTTTTTCATTAAGAGAAGCGATGCTGAGTTAGGTAGAAAGTGCACCTCAAATCGATAAGAAACTCATGGCTAAAGAAAATCTAATTTTACAGGTAGAATTTTCTATATTATCCAATGATACACAAACAAGAGAATGTAGTTCAAAAGAACTGACAAGCTCAAGTTTTCTCAATATCTTTGGTAGCTTGTATTGGCAAGCCAATGCTCCATTCTTGATGGCTAGCCGATGCTCCATTCTTGATGTCTAGCCGTGACAACTTATCAAAGCTACCTAGCTTAACTTTGGTCAAAAACAATGAGCCAGCTTCACTTCTCTCCTTCCAAGCATGATATAGAGATCCCGAGTTGTCCTCGAGCAAAGAATAGATCATCCTAAGAGCTAGAATTGGCTCGTTCATCTTCTTCCCCACAAACATGCGATCCTCTGTGACTCCAACTAGTATTTTCAGATGCTTTGGGATTGATTCAGAACCCAATAAGGTTGCAGTAAACTCTGCAAATTCAATTCCTAAGGTAGCTCTCATCACAACTTGGCAACTTTCAATGACATAAATCAAGTCTGCCTCAGCCACTATATCAGAGTCAAGTTTTGGTGCTCTCATTACGAACTCAACTTGAGGAGAGTAGTTATGGAAGCGAACAACACTCACTACATTGCCCAATCGATATTGATACAGTCCTCTGTCGGTAGTTATGACCAACTCATACATCTTCCCCACCTCGATGCCAAAGAAAGCCATCGTTGTTTCTTCCCTCACGATCACACCATGAATCACATTAATAAGATTGTATGGAAGAAACTCAAAGTAAGCAACTTTGAGAAGCATGATGAACTGAGTTGTCTCTTGTGGTTGCGTAGGATCAAAGTTTATTGCAACACAACATTTTGAAGCAAGGTAATCTGCGCTTAACAATGGAGTCTCTCCTACGTATTGGCTTGAGTTTTGGATAATACTGCTTCATGCTTCATGTAGTGACACACTTGATGTACCAAATATTAGGCAACAACTTGCTCACAATCCCATCCCAACTATTTTGCTGAAAGATTATCCAACTCTCATGGAGAGGTCTACTCGATGGCCACCAAGAAGCTTAGTAATAGAGTTTCTCATTGTAGAATCAGAAATTTCTTCTCCTAAGAACCTGTTTTCAAGATCATCACATAACTAATTCCACTTGGACTCCAGAAGAGAAAAAGCTTTGATTAGACCTATGGCATAAGGAGCATGAATTCCATCAATGAATTCGAAGTTGCCGAGACCACAAAGAAGATGACAATACATTTGGTTCATACCATTGGATCCCAAAAACACTTGTACTGGACTAGAACAAAAGGAAAACTTAGACCAGGTCTCAAATCTCCTCAGAGGGTATTAAGATGCTGGCATCAACTCAAATCTTCACATCGTAGAGATGAGATTACCCGCATAAACAAATAGGATGATCTTATTATTAGCTGATATTCTAGGAGGAAACAACTGGTCATGAAATTCATGCCGTGCTTTGTCAAAACACATAATTCGGAAGATAAAAAAACCTTATATATAATTCTAAAAATCCTAACATCACGTTGGATTTACTTTCTGAGAATTGCAGAGCTACCTTGATGAGCCATGTGTGAGGCGGCTTTAGGAGAGCAAAGAATCGAAGTAAGGAATCATTTTCAGATTCATAGAAATGGGGCTAGATCTTCATAAAAAGAAAATTAGAAATAACATTGATTGATTTATAGATTACCTGTAGAAGAAGTAGATGAGAAGATCAGTGGATAGGATAGGCCGAATCTACATATCATCTCCCAAATAGTTGATGTAATTAGAGTAGTCATCGTAGGTTGATAGTGGTACGAAACGGCAGAAGGTGGCCATGTCAATCAGTGTTTTACAACCAGCGAGGCAGCCTTGGAGATAATATGCACTGTTGTGGCTTTCAAGTATTGAATGCAGCGCATGACTAACAGAAATCACATCATTTCATTTTGATTTATCCGTGTTGACTATTGAGAGAGAGAGAGAGAGGTGGCTGGCACTAGTTAAAGACTTAGAAGAGTTGTTGTGTGTAAATGTTTTAATTCCGTAAATGTTTTAATTTTTAATTATCAAAACATTTAATAAACAATAAATATATATAAAACACAAATACTCATCTTTTTGTTACTTAATAAATTATTTTCAACAAGTTTGTGCATGTAGCAAGGCACAAATGAAAAATAAACACCTTGCAGTTTTTAATTATCAAATTAATTAGACAATAAATATATATACAATTTCAAAAAATAGATGTTAAGCCTTTCAACTAGAAAAAAAATCACGGCTACAAAATTTATAAACTTCATATTGCAAGGCACACATTAAAAGATAATTTCTCTTCAAGCCACTATCCTAAGAATTATAAATATGCTTTATATTAAATATATATATAAATATATATATTTTATGGTTGTAAATTTTTAAGAATTCATATTAATTTTTATGAAGATAATATGAAATAATTTTAAAGGCATAAATATCATATTATTTGATATCATTTATAATTTTTATAATTCTAAAAATTACTTAAAGTGAGAAGATAATTAAAAAAGTTAATATTTATTATTTTAATAACGATATGAATATGAAAAGCTAATAGAAAAAATATTACTCAATTATTTAACTCTTATAAATTTTAGTAAAAGCAAACATCGATGTATTTATTTTTAAATATCAATTTAATTTCTTTTAAATTTAATTAAAAATTTTAAATTTTTATTATAATTCTAGATTTTTAAATTTTGTAGTAATTTTTTTATATATTTTATAATCATAAAAATTGTTTTATACTTATAATAATATTAATATTTACTAGTTTATTCATAAATTCAGATATTTTTAGAAATATTTTCTATTTAATCATACAATGAATTATTTTACCTTTATATTTGTAGAAATTTTAAAGTATGTTCATTTAATTTTTAAAATATCTTATAAAATTATTATAATTATAAAATTAATTATTTAATATTACATTAATAGAAATTATTAAGTTTCTTAATTAAAAAATTTAGAAAACTTTTTTATATAATTTTTTAAATTTTATAATAATAAAAATAGTTATTTTAGTCATTATTAATATAATTTTTTTGTATTTTTATATTTATTAAATAATTTATTTATAATATACTTTGTATAATTTTAAGAGGAAAATGTGTATTTCAAGGATTGCTCATCTATATACCATGACTACATTTAATAAACAAAATTAAATATATAATTAAAACAAAAAATAAATTAAAAAAAATTAAATCATTAAACTTTGGAGAAGGAAATTATCCCTAGTGCAAATAGCTAGGGAAAAATCCCTAGCTAGATAGATATATTTTGTGAAAAATAAAATTTAAAAAATAAAATATAAAATAGTAAAAAAAAAAAATTTGTGATAATTATTTAGCGACGGATTTTGTCTCGATATAATTAACAAGAGAAAATTTGTCGCTAGATCCATCACTAAATTCATGATTTTCTTTGGGTAGAAATCTATGAAAATATTAGCAATATAATTTATCTCGATATAATTAGCTAGAAAAATTCCGTAAATAATTATCTTGATATAATTAGCTAAGGAAAATCCATCACTAAATCCATCACGAAATTCTTAGTTTTCTTTGTGTGGAAATTTATGAAATATTAGCGATAAAATTTATCTCGATATAATTAGCTAGGGAAATTCCGTCTCTAATTAGTCACAAATTTTACTAGTTTTTTTTGCACGAAATTTACAAAAATATTAGCGATGAAAAATGTTTACTCAGACATTACATCACTAATCCAACACTAATCCATCACTAATCTGTCACTAATATGTCGCGAGTATTTATTTGAATGTAAAATCAAAAATCCCTTGCTATTCCCTAATTAATACCTTGCTATTTAGCTAGTGATTGATCTCTAGCTAAATTTTCCTAAGGAAATTTCCCTAGCTAAATTTACCTAGTTAAATTTCCTTAGCTAAATTTTTCTAACTAAATTGATATTTTCTTGTAGTGATATATCTATCTGTGTATATGTCCATCTATCTATCTATCTTTCAATCTATATATATGTCTATTTGTCTATCTGTCTATTTATCTATCTGTCTATCTATTTGTCTATATGTTTATCTATCAATTTATCGATCTATATGTCAATCTATTATTTTGTATATCTGTCTATCTATCTATCTGTATTTCTGTCTATATGATCTAAATGTGTATCTATCTATCTTTATATCTATCTATTTGTCTATTTATTTTTCTATCTATCTATATATTTGTTTATCTATTTATCTGTCAATCTAAGTATTTGTCTATCTATCTATCTATCTATCTACCTACCTATATATCTATCATTCTATCTATCTATCCATCTATATATATATATATATATCTTTCTATATATATATATATTTACGTATCTATCTATATGTCTATCTATTTTTATATGTATATTTGTATATTTCTTTCTATATATCTGTCTATTTGTCTATCTATGTATATGTTTATTTTCTTATCTTCCTATGTATACATCTTTCTATTTATTTATCTAACTATTTATTTATATATCTATCCATTTATCTTTCTTTCTATCTATCTAACTATCTATCTTACTAAATCTTTTTTTATATATCTATGTATATATCTTATTTGTCTACATATCTATTGGTCTATTTATTTATCTATCTACATATCTTTCTGTCTATCTATCTATTTATCTATCTATCTTTCTTTCTATATATGTTTTGTGTATCTACATATCTATCTTTATGTCTACATATATCTAACTAACTATCTATCTATATTGTATCTAACTATCTAACAATCTGTCAATCTGTATAACTATATACTTATCTATATATCTGTCAATCTTTTTAAATATATACTTATCTATTTAACTATCTAACTATATTTATATTAATCTGTTTATTGAGTTATTTGTCTATTTATCTATCTGTACATCTATAAATCTATCTTTCTATCTTTATTTCTATTTTCTATCTATCTATGTGTCTATTTTTCTATCTCTAAATTTTCTATCTATGTGTCTATGTGTCTATGGGTCTATGTGTTTATGTGTCTATCTGTTTATATTTCTATATTTCTATATTTCTATATTTCTATATTTCTATCTATCTATATATCTATCTATCTGTCTATATATCTTTTTGTCTATCTACCTATTTGATTTTCATTCTATCTATCTATCCATTTATCTATCTAATAATATGTCTATCTATTTATCTATCTATTTATATATCTATGTATCTCTATCTATCTTTATCTTTCCCTCTCTATATACCTATCTATTTGTTTATCTATCTTTCTATCATCTTTTTATATATCTATATCATTTTTTCTCTCTCTAACTATCTAACTATCTAACTATCTATATATCTATCTATTTATCTATCCGTCTATCAATATTTCTATCTATCTTTCTATCTATCTATCCATCTAGCTTTCTAACTTTTTGTCTATATGTTTATCTATTTTACTTTTTGTATCTTTCTATATATCTATCTATCTATCTGTTAATCAATCATTCTTTCTATCTATTTGTCTATCTATATGTCTATATATCAATCTGACTATCCATCTATCTATCAATCTTTCTATCTTTCTATCTAACTCTATTTTTATCCATCTATTTATTGATATTTCTAACTATTTTTTTATCTATATATCTATTAATCTCTCTATCTTCTTATATTTCTAAATGACTACTAGTATATCTATGTATCTATCTATCATTCAATCTGTTTATCTAAATATATTGCAATCAATCTACCAGTCTATTTATTTATTTCTTTATCTATCCATCTATCTATAATTTTATCTATTTTTTTGTCATCTATCTATATATCTATCTATCTATATTTTTATCTAACTATTTTACTATCTATCTGATTATTTATCTAACTATATAACTATCTATCAATCTATCTCTTTATCTATCTATCTATATATTTGTCTATCTAACTATTTTTTAAATTTCTATCTATCTATCTATCTATCTATCTAATATATCGAAATATATATATATCTATCTATCTATCTATCTGTCTATATATCTATCTAACTATATGTCAATCTATTTATTTTTCTATCTATGTTATTATATATCTTTAAATTTATCTCACTATATATCTATCTTTTTGTCTACATGTCTATCAATCTATATTTCTATCTATCTATAAATTTATCTGTCTAACTATAAATTTATTTTTCTATCAATCTATCTATTTATATTTCTATAAATTAATCTTTTTGTATATCTATGTATCTTTTTGTTTATCTATTTTTCTATTTGTCTATATGTCTATGTGTCTTTTAATATATCTATGTATCATTTTATATTTCTATCGATTTATCTATCTATCTCTCTATTATCTATCTACCTATCTATATATCTAACTTTGTATCTATCTCGATATCTATATGCTTATCCATGTATCTTCTATCTATCTATCTATCTAACTATATGTCTATTTGTGTATTTTTAATTCTTTGTAATTATCTATTTGTATGTCTTTCTATATCTATATATGTTTTATGTATATCTTTCTATCTATATATGTATCTATCTGTTTATCTGGCAATTTTTCTTTATATCTATAGATTTGTAATCTATCTATCTATTTATCTGTCTATCTATTTATCTATCTATATGTATTTCTATATATCAGTCTTTTATCTATCTATCTATTTTTTTATTGTACATCTGCCTATCTATCTGTCTATCTATCTATTTGCATATCTATACTTCTATCTATCTATCTATCTTTTTATCATTCTAGCTTTCTTTATGTCTATCGGAATATTCATCTATCTATGTATCCAACCATCTATTTATATGTCTATCTGTCAAACTAAATATCTTTTTATTTGGCTACCTAGCTATCGATCTATATTTATATATATTTATCTATCTATTGTCTATTTGCCTATTAATCTATAATTTTATCATTCTATCTATTTATCTACCTATCTGTTTATCTATTTATTTTTCTATCTGTCTATCAATCTAAATGTCTATATGTCTATGTAACGATCTCTCCTTATTTCTATCTCTTTATATGTTTATCTATCTATCATTTTATCTCTATCTATTTATCTGTCTATCTATCTATCTCTCTATCTCTTTATCTTTCTATCTATCTATCTATCAATTTAAATATTTATCTCACTTTCAATCTGTCTTTGTCAATATATCTATTTGTCTATTAATCTATATCATATTATTAATATCATTCTATCAATTTGTCAATCTATCTATTTATCTACTATCTATATATCTATCTATCTATATTTTTATCTAACTATTTTACTATCTATCTGATTATTTATCTAACTATATAACTATCTATCAATCTATCTCTTTATCTATCTATCTATATATTTGTCTATCTAACTATTTTTTAAATTTCTATCTATCTATCTATCTATCTAATCTATCGAAATATATATCTATTTATCTATCTATCTATCAATCTATCTGTCTATATATCTATCTAACTATATGTCAATCTATTTATTTGTCTATCTATGTTATTATATATCTTTAAATTTATCTCACTATATATCTATCTTATTGTCTACCTGTCTATCAATCTATATTTCTATCTATCTATAAATTTATCTGTCTAACTATAAATTTATTTTTCTATCAATCTATCTATTTATATTTCTATAAATTAATGTTTTTGTATATCTATGTATCTTTTTGTTTATCTATTTTTTTATTTGTCTATATGTCTATGTGTCTTTTAATATATCTATGTATCATTTTATATTTCTATCGATTTATCTATCTATCTCTCTATTATCTATCTACCTATCTATATATCTAACTTTGTATCTATCTCGATATCTATATGCTTATCCATGTATCTTCTATCTATCTATCTATCTATCTAACTATATGTCTATTTGTGTATTTTTAGTTCTTTGTAATTATCTATTTGTATGTCTTTCTATATCTATATATGTTTTATGTATATCTTTCTATCTATATATGTATTTATCTGTTTATCTGGCAATTTTTCTTTATATCTATAGATTTGTAATCTATCTATTTATCTGTCTATCTATTTATCTATCTATATGTATTTCTATATATTAGTCTTTTATCTATCTATCTATTTTTTTATTGTACATCTACCTGTCTATCTATCTATCTATCTATTTGCATATCTATACATCTATCTATCTGTCTATCTTTTTATCATTCTAGCTTTCTTTATGTCTATCAAAATATTCATCTATCTATTTATCCATCGATCTATTTATATGTCTATCTGTCAAACTAAATATCTTTTTATTTGGCTACCTAGCTATCGATCTATATTTATATATATTTATCTATCTATTGTCTATTTGCCTATTAATCTATAATTTTATCATTCTATCTATTTATCTACCTATCTGTTTATCTATTTATTTTTCTATCTGTCTATCAATCTAAATGTCTATATGTCTAAGTAACAATCTCTCCTTATTTCTATCTCTTTATATGTTTATCTATCTATCATTTTATCTCTATCTATTTATCTGTCTATCTATCTATCTCTCTATCTCTTTATCTTTCTATCTATCTATCTATCAATTTAAATATTTATCTCACTTTCAATCTTTCTTTGTCAATATATCTATTTGTCTATTAATCTATATCATATTATTAATATCATTCTATAAATTTGTCAATCTATCTATTTATCTACTATCTATATATCTATCTATCTTTCTATATATCTATCTATTTGACAATTTATTTATTTATCTATCTATTTATTTATTTGTCTATCTAACTATCTCTATATCTCACTAACTATCTATCTATCTATGAATTTGTATCTCTATCTATATGTCTATCTTTTTATCTTTCTATTTGTATTTTTGAATATCTATCAATCTGTCTATCTGTGTATATGTCTATAAATCTATCTGTCTATCTATCTATGTCTCTATCTATCTATCTATATTTCTATCTATCTAACTAACTGACTATCTATCTATCTTTCTACCTATTTGTCATCTGTCCATCTTTCTATATATCTATTTACCTATCTGTCTATTTGTCTAACTATCTATCTATCTATTAGTCTTTCTATATATTTGTATATTTATCTTTATATGTATATATCTATCTATCTATCTATATATACTATATATTTATCTATCTATCAATTTAATTATCTATCTATCTGTTTATCTATCTATCTATTTATTTGAATATCTTTGTGTCTATCTATTTATCTATCTATTTGTGTGTGTTTCATTCTATATATCTAAATATTTTTCATTTGTCTATCTATGTAACTAACAATATCGATTTCAATTTCTATCTATCTATTTGTCTTTCTATATATGCAAATATCTAAATATCCATCTATCTGCTATCTGTTTATATATCTATCTGAATATCAAGATTTTTGTCTATCTATTTATTTGTCTATCTGTCTATATATATCTCTATATATTTGTCTATCTATCTATCTGTCTATCTATCTATCAAACTATCTCTCTCTCTCAATCTCTCAATATCTTTCTTTCTATCTATCTATTTGCCTATATGTCTATCTATCTAATAGTCTATTTTTATATCTTTCTATCTGTCTATCTGAATATCTATCTATCTATCTTTATTATATCAATCTATCTATATTTCTAGATATCTATCAGTCTATATGTCTATCTATTTATCTATCTGTCTACCTATTTATCTATCGATTTATCTATCTATAAACTGCTCTAACTATATTTCTATAAATATGTATATTTGTCAATCTATATATCTATATATCTTTTTATTTGTCTATCTATCTATCAATCTGTCTATCTGTTAACTATCTATTTATCTATATTTCTCTTTATCTTTTTATTTGTTTATCTCTATATTATATATCTATCTATGTGTCTTTCTATCTATCTGTGTATCTATCTATTTGTAGATCAGTCTATCTATCTATTCTAAATATTTATCTATCTATTTATTTATCTTTTTATTTAATTATCTATCTGTCTGTCCAACTATCTATCTATCTATCTATCTATCTGTCTATATATCTATTTGTCTATCCTTCTATATGGATACCTTTAAATCTATCAATATTTTTTTATCTATATATCTGTATATCTATATTTATGTAAATATGTCTATCTATTTATCTATATATATTCCTATTTGTCTATCTGTCTATCTTTCTTTTATCTATCTTTCTATCTATTTATCTATCTATCTTTCAATCTTTCTATCTATTTATCTGTGAATCTATATATCTTTCTATTATATATTTATCGATGTGTCTATCTATCTATTATCTATCTATATTTTTATCTATTTATCTATCTTTTTGTCTATATGCCTATCAAACTTTCTTTCTATTTATCAAACTATCTATATGTCTATCTATCTATTTGTCTATCTATCTATCTATCTCACTCTATTTCTGTCAGTCTATCTACCTATTTGTCTATCTGTCTATCTATCTTTCAATCTATATATCTATTAATTTGTCTATCCCTCGATCAATTTATAAGTCTATCTATCTATATATTTATCTATGTGTCTATTTATCTATCTAACAATTTCTTTATCTCTCCATCTATTTATCTTTCTATATACTTATCTATCTTATTATCTTTCTATCTTTCAATCTATCTATTTGAATATCAATTTAATTTTTAATTATCTATCTGTCTATCTTAATATTTTCTATCAATTTATTTATCTATTTATCAATATAACTATACGTCTATCTATCTATCTGATTATCTATCCATATTTATATCTATCTATATTTATGTCCATCTATATATCTATCTCTCAATCAATCTATCTATCTATATTTCTATATATCTATTTTTCTATTTAACTATATATCTTTGTCTATATGTCTATCAATCTATCTGCCTATTTGTCTATCTATCTACTATCTATATGCCTAGTAGTCAATATGTCATATGTCTATCTGTCAATCTATCTATTTGTTCATCTGTCTATTCGTGTATTTGCCTATCTATTTATCTGTCTATTTGGCTATCTATTTATATATCTATCTATCTGTCTATCTATATATCTATCTTTCTTTCTTTCTATCATTCTATACATATCTCTATCTATCTATTTGTCTAACTTTCTCTCTGTATATTTGTATATCTTTTTAACGTTTATTTATCTATATCTCTATCTAATTGTCTCTATAACTCTCTATCTATCTATCTATCTATCTCACTATCTGTATATCTACCTATTTGTCTATCATTTTAACTTTTTATCTTTTAATATGTTTACCTGAATATTTATATATCTGCCTATATGTCTAACTATATATCTTTCTATATGTCTATATGTCTATTTGAATATTTGTCGATCTGTATGTGTCATTATATTTATTTTTCTATATATCCATCTGTCTATCAATTTGTCTATGTATCTATCTATATATCTGTATTGTTGTATATCTTTCTATTTATCTATATTTATAACTATCTATCCATATATCTATCTGTTTATCTATCTATCTATTTATCTATATATTTTTATATCTATATATTTTTATATCTATATATTTTTATATCTATATTTTTGATAATTTGTCTATCTTTTTTGTCTGTCTATCTGAGTATCTATAAATTTATCTATATGTATATAAGTCTATCTATCTATCTGTGTATTTTCTTTATATCTATTTGTATATTTGTATATCTCCATATTGTCTATCTTTTTATATATGTCTCTACTTGTCTATCTATCAATCAATCTATCTATTTCATATCTATCATTCTATCTATTTATGTATATATTTATCTGTCTATCTTTCTATCTATCTATTTGTCTATTTGTAAATCTTTCATTTCTTTGTTTCTTTCTATTTTTCTATATATCTTTCTCTATATCTTTATATCTTTCTATCTATTTATGTATCTATCTATCTAGATATCTATATATCTATATATCTATCTATCTATTTTTTATCTATATATCTATCTATCTATATATCGACCTATCTATCTATCTCTTATATTTCTATCTTTCTATTTGTCTATCTATCTACTTGAATATCTATCTATCTATTTATCTATCTATTTGACTATTGATCCTTGTGAATATTTATCTTAATGTCTAGCTCTCTATCTATATATTAGTCTATCTATTTATCAATCAATCTATCTATCTATACATGTAGCAATTTGTGAATTTGATATACTGCTGATCATTCTATCTATATTTCTATCTATATAGCTATCTATTTGTTTATCTATCTATTACTCCATGTATCTATCTATATATCTAACTAAAAATCTATATATCTTTTTATGTATATATCTGTCTATCTATCTATCTATCTATCTTTATTTCTATCTATCTTTCTAACTTTCTATATATCTCTGTATCTATCTTTCTTTCTATCTATTTATTACTTTGTCTATCTATCTATTTTTCTATCTATCTATATATCAATCTTCTATCTGTATATCTAACTATTTCACTATCTTTCGCTCTATCTATCTGTCTATCCTTCTATCTATCTTTCTATCCTTCTATCTATCTATCTAATTATCTTTCTATATGTATAATTTTGTGTCTATCTATTGTCCATTTATCTATATATCATTCTTAATATCTAGGTATCTATCTATCTGTCTATTTGTCTATCTGTCTATCTATCTATTGTTCTTTATACATATCTGTATTTCTTTTTTTCTGTCTTTCTATCCTCTATCTATCTATATATCAATATGTGTATCTATCTTTCTATCTATATATCTGTATATCTTTCTATCTATATATCTATCTATCTTTCAATCTCAATATATTTCGATCAGTTTATTAGTCTATCTATCTATCTATATATCAATCTATTTGTATATTTATCTATTTATTATTTCGTTATCTATCTATCTATATGTCTGTCTGTCTACCTATCTATCTTATTATCTTTCTATTTTTCAATCTATCTATCTGAATATCTGTTTAATTTTCAATTGTCTATCTGTCCATCTGAATATTTTCTATATATTTATTTGCCTATCTATCAATATTTCAATGTGTCTATCTATCTATCTGTATATATATCAATATTTCTATATGTCTATTTGTTTATCTATATATCTACCTATATTTATATCTATCTATATATCACTCTATCCATGTATCTCACATCTATCTATCTATATTTTATCTATCTATTTTTCTATTTATTTATCTCTCTATATGTTTATTTGTTTATCGATCTATCTGCTTATTTGTCTATCTATTTATCTATCTATTTGTCTATCAGTCAATATGTCCAGTTGTCTATCTATCTATTTGTTTATATGTCTATCGCTATATCTGCCTATCTTTTTTATCTATCTATCTATCTATTTGTCTATCTATGCATATATATATATATATATATATTATTCTATATGTATATTAGTCTATCGATCTGTGTATTTTTCTATCTATCTATTAATATATTTGTCTATATCTTTATTGTCTATCTTTCTATTTATCTTTCTACTTGTGTATCTATCTATCTATCTATCTGTATATTTCAATATTAGTCTTTCTATATATTTAAGTATTTATTTATCTAGCTTTTTATTTGTCTATTTATCTATTTGTATATCTTTATATTCTTTGATTCTATCTATTTTTCTATATTTGTTTCTCTATATCTTTATATCTTTCTATCTGTTTATATATATATATATCTATATATCTATCTATCTATTTATTTATGTATATATCTATCTATCTATATATCTATCTATCTTTTATATGTCAATCTTTTTTATTTGTCTTTCTATCTATATGAATATCTGTCTATCTATTTATCTATCTTTTTGACTTTATATCCTTGTGAATATCTATCTATATGTCTATCTATCTAGCTATACATCTATCTATTTTTCAATTTGTCTATCTATCTATCTATCTATCTATCTATATATCTATATATTTGTGAATCTGACTTTCTGTTGATCTTCCTATCAATCTATATTTTTATCTATATATCTATCTATGTGTTTCTTATTCTATCTATCAATGTGCCTATCTATATATCTAATTAAAAACCTATATATCTCTATATGTCTATTTCTATCTATCTATATATCTATCTATCTTTATTTCTATCTATATTTCTATCTGTGTCTGTATCTATATTTCTATCTATCTCTTTATCTATTTATCTATTTGTCTACCTGTCTATCTATCTATTAATATTTCTATCTGTATATCTAACTATTTCACTATATCTCTATCTATCTATCTATCTATCTATATTTCTATCTATCTATTTATCTTTCTATATTTCTATCTATCGATCTAATTATCTATCTATATGTCTAATTGTCTATCTATTTTTTGTCTATCTATCTATCATTTTTAATATCTAGTTTTTTATCTATCTGTCTATCTAATTATTGGTCTTTATATTTATCAGTATGTCTTTCATTCAATATTTCTTCTGTCTATCTATCTATTTGTCTATCTTTTATTTATTTGTCTATCTTTCTATCTATCTATCTATTTATCTATCTATCTATCTGTCTATCTATTTGTCTATCTATCTAAATATCTTTTTATATAATCTATATATGCGTATATCTATTTATCTCTCTTTTGTCTATCAATTTATCTAACTTCCATATATATTTTTCTAAATATCTAGGTATCTGTCTCTGTATATATCTATCTATTTGTCTATCTCTCTAACTGTCTATCTTTCAATTTATATATTTATTTTGCATATCTATCTGTTTATCTATATTTCTTTCAATCAATCAATTTTACAATTTTTCTTTCTTTCTTTCTATTTGTATATATGTCTATATGTATATCTATCTATCTTTATATCTTTTCTATTTTTCAAACATTCTATCTTTTTATTATCTATCTATCTAAGTAACTATATATCTATTTTTCTATTTTTCTATCTATCTATATTATGAAGTGTCTATCTATTTGTCTATCTGCCTATCTGTTTATCTATTTATATATCTATTTATCTATATGTCTACGTATCTATGTATCTATCTATATCTCTATCTATCACTATATCTATCTATATATCTATCTATCAATCTATATATCTATCTATTTATATATTTATCTATCATCTAACTATCTATTTATCTATTTATCCATCTATCTATCTAAATTTATATCAATCTTCTATCTATATAATTATTTATGTCTATCTATCTATTCATCTAAATATCAATCTCTAAATTTGACTTTCTATCTACTTTTATGTCTATCTATCTCTCTATATGTATATCAGTCTATTTATATATCTATCTATCTCTTTATTATCTATCTATCTAGGTGTCTATTTGTCTATCTTTTATCTATCTAATTGTCTCACTATCTATCTATTTTTATATTTCATAATCATGATTTCTTTAAATATATTTCTATGTCTATCTGTCTATCTATCTATCTATCTATTTGCCTATCTATCTAACTTTATTTCTTTCTGTATATTTGTCAATCCATCTGTCTATCCATCTGTCTGTCCATCTATTTGCCTATCTATCTATCTTTTTTTCTATTTGTTTATCTATCTTTATTTCTATCAATCTATCTATATTTATAACTAATTATCTATTTATCTATCTATTTATCTGTCTATCTATATTTCTTTCAATATGTTAATCTATCTATCTATCTATCTATTTGTCTATCTGTCTATTTGTCTTTCAGTCTATCTTTTAGTATATCTATCTATCTATATAGCTATATATCTATCTATCTGTCTGTTATCTATCAATCTCTATTTATCTATGTATATATGTATCTATATATCTATCTATTTGTGTATCTTTTTTTCTTTTTATTGATCTATTTGTTTTTCTGTCTATCAATGTATCCATCTATCTTTCTATATATATACACTTATATATATGTTAATCTTTCTATCTATATATCTATCTATCTATCTATTAGTTTTTCTATATATATGTCTATCTATTTATCTATCTATATGTCTATCTCTATGATTATCTAACTTTCTATCTATTAGTGTATCTATTTTTCTTTCTTTCTATTTATCTAAATTTTTATTTTTCTCTCTCTAATAATCTATCATCTATTTGTGTATCTCTCTATCTATTTATCTATATATCTCACTATTTGTCTATTAATCTATTTGTCTACCTATCTATACATTTATCTCTCTATCTAGATCTCTATCTATTTGTGTTATATGTCTTTATTTATCTTTATATCTGTATATCAAGATAGACATATAGATATACACAATGATAAATGAAAGACATTGGTAGATGATAGATATACCAATGAACTTTTAGTGTATCTATTAGTAGAAACAAATGAAATTGTACAGACTCTTATCTATCATAGATCATGACTATTATATAAAGATTACTCATACATGACAAATATACAAAGATAGATACTTAAATAAATAGATAGATTTGACTTATAAACGGATAGACTAATAGACTAATAGACTAATAGACTAATAGACTAATAGACTAATAGATATTTAGATAATTATACAGATAAATATATATTTGGATACACAAATATATAGTTAGACAGACAGATAAATAGATAGATAGATATATAGACAGATAGATTGATTTATTGTCATATAGACTAATAAACTAAAAAATAAAAGATAGATAATTAGACAGATAGATAGATCAAAAGATAGATAGTTACATAGTTAGATAGATTGACACAAACAAATATACACATAGATAAATAGATAGATAAACAGACATATATATATATATATATATATATATATATATATATATATATCTAGATAGATAGATAGATACACAAATAGACATATAGATAGATAGATCTATCGACATATAGATAGATATACACATAGATAGAAAGTTAGTTAGTTAGTTAAATAGATTAATAGATACATAGTCAGATTGATATATTGATAGGTAGATAGACAAATAGCCATTTAGAAGATAGGTAAATATATACATCGATATATAGATATATAGATATATAAATATATAGATATATATACAAATATATAGATAAATTGATAGACATAAATAATTAGATAAATAGACAAATAGATTGAGAGAAAGATAGATACATAAATATATAGATAAATAGATAGTCGATAGATAGATAGACATATAGATAGATAGATAGTTAGACAAATATACTAAATTGATAGATATACAGATATACAGATAGATATATTGATAGACAAAAAGATTGATAGAGAGAGAAAAAAAGATAGACAGAGAGATATATAGATAGCTAGATAGTTTTATTGCTTAATAGATAAACACATAGATTAGATAGATAGATAGAAAAATAGATATAGAGATAGATAGACAAAAAGTTAGATAGAAAGATAAATAATAGATATATGGATAGATAGATATATAGATAGATAGATTGATGAATAGATAGATAGATATATTGATAGATAGATAGATAGGCAGATAGACAAACATACAAACAGACAAACAAACAGATAGAAAACAAGATTGGTAGCTAGAAAAAAAAGATAGACTAATAGACTAATAAACATTTATAGAGATAGATAGTTAGTTAGTTAGACAGACAGATAGATAGATAGATTGACATCTAGACACATAGACATATATACAAATATATAGATATATAAAGAGATAGATAGATATATAGAAACATAGACATAAAGATACATATAATGAAAATAGATTCACAGATAGAGAAATATACTTATAGACTAATAGATGAATAGACGAATAGACGAATAGATAATTAGATATTTAGATAAAGAGACATATAGACAAATATTCATACACACACACACACACACACAGAGAAATAGATAAATAGACAGATAGATAGCTAGCTAGCTAGATATATAGACAGGTAGATATATAAATAGATATATAAATAGATACATAGATAGATACATAGATAGATACATAGATAGATAGATAGATATGTAGACAGATAGATAGATAGATAGACAGACAGATTGATTGATTGATAAAAAGATAGATAAATAGACAGACAAAAAGATAGATAGTTAAATAAATATGTAGATAGATAATATATAAATAAATAAATAAATATAAATAAATAAATAAATATATATATATATATATTATAGGATAGATAGATATAAAGATAGGCAGAAATATGGCTTGTAAAATAGATAGATAAAAAGATAGAGAGATAGACAGAAAGATAGATAGACATATTGATAGATATAAAGCTGTATAGATTGATAAATAGATAGATCGACAAATAAAGAGATAAATAGATAGATAAATAGACAGATTGTCAAATAACCATATAAACACATAGATAGATAGATTTATAGATATATAGATAGATAGATATGTAGATAGACAAATAGACAGATACACATACGGATAGATATGCACTTAGATTGATTGCTAGATAGATATACAGATAGACATATAGAAAGATAGGTAAACATATAAAAAGATAGATAGATAAAAAGATACATAGATAGACATATAGATAGATAGACAGACAGATAGATAGATAGACAGATTGATAGATACCTAGATATACTAATAGGTTGATATACAAATAAACAAATAAACATATACATAGATAAAAAGAAATATATATAGATAGATTTACAAATCAAAAGTTAGATAGCTAAATAGATAGATAAATAGATAGATAGATATATACATAGATAAATAGATTGATAGATAGGTATACAGACATACAAATTGATATATGGGGAGATATAAAGATAGATAAATAGATAGATAGATAAATAGATAGATAAGTAGATATATTAAAATATAGATAGAGAGATAGTTAAATTGTTAGATATATAGATAGATAGATAGTCAAATAGATTGATACATAGATAGTCAAATAGACATATAGATAGATAAAGATAACCATATTAGAATATAAGTAGATATATAGATATATATATATATATATATAGATATATAAATAATTACATAGATTAATAGATAGATAGCTAAGTATTTAATTAAAATTAAATTGATAGATAGATAGATAGATATGGGGATAGATAGATAAACAAATCATAGATACATAGATATATAGACATAAATATAGATAGATAGAGAAATAGAAAGAAAGATAGATAGATATGATTGATAGATAGATGATAGATAGATTTATAGATTTATAGATATAAAGATATATAAATAGACAGATAGATAGATAAGAAGAGAGATAGATATATAGATAGATAGATAAATAGATAGAATGATAGATAGATATACATATAGATAGATAGATCGGTAAACACATTGAAACTTAGAGAGATAGACAAATAGAGATATAAATAGAAAGGTAGATACACTAATTATTAGATAGATAGAAAAATAAACATAAGATAGATAGATAGATTGACCAATATACATATATATAGATAGAAACATTTAAACATATTGCCATAAATAGATAAACAGATAGACAATTATAAAGATAGACTAAAAGGCAATTATATAATTTGATAAATAGATGTATAGATAAATTGATAGATAGACAATTAGATAATTACACTATTATATAGATATACTAATAGACATAGACATATAGATAGATTAATAAATTGAAAGATAGAAAGATAGATAGACAAATAGATAGATAGACAAATAGAAATATGGAAAGATAGATAGATATACAGATGGATAGATTGAGAGTAGACATATAGGTAGATTGATAGATTATAAGATAGACATATAGACACATAAATAAATAGTTAGATAGATATATAGATGAATAAATAGGTAGATAGACATACATATAGACATATAGAAAGAAAGATAGATAGACAGACAGATAGATAGATAAACTATTAGACAAACAAAAAGTTAAATAATTAAACTGATAGAAAAATTGACAGATAGACAGATGACAAATAGATTGTTAATTAGTTAGTGAATTAGATAGATAGATTGATATATAAAAAATTAGATACATAGATAGTTAGATAAATTGACAAATAGAAAGTTAAACAAATAAACCTATATAGATAGAAAGATAGACAAATAGATAGATATCTAGATAAAATGATAGTCATATATATAGTTAGACAAATATATAGATAGATAAATAGATAGATAGATAAATATATAGACTTATATTCTAAAAGACTAATAAAAAGATAGATGCATAGATAGATAAATAGAGTGATAGATAGATAGATAGATAGATAGATATATATATATTGACAACAAGATTTATAAATAAATAGACATATAGATAGATAGATAATTAGACAGACATATAGATAGATAGATAAATAAATGCACAGATAGATTGATAGATAGACATATATATATATATATAAAGATAGATTGATAGATATAAATAGATAGATAGACATAGAAATATATAAATAGATATATTTATAGATGGATATATATATATCTATATATACACACTGATTTATTGATAGAAATATTTATAAAAAATAGTTAAATAGTTTGATAGATAGACAAATAAAATAGTTATATAGATTGATTGATAGACATATAGACCTATTAAGAATAGATAGTTAGATAGATAGACATATAGATAGGATAAACTGAGAGATAGTAATAGATAGAAATATAGACAGATAGATAGATAGTTAT
>JAREIK010002686.1:119430-144430 GCA_029783825.1 Sapria himalayana
TACATATATATAGATAGATACATAACAATTGATAGACAGATGGATATATAGAAAATAAATATAATGACACATACAGATCGACAAATATTCAATAGACATATAGACATATGAAAGATATAGTTAGACATAGCAGAGAGATAAAATATTCAGGTAAACATATTAAAAGATAAAAAGTTAAAATGATAGACAATAGGTAGATATACAGATAGTGAGATAGATAGATAGATAGATAGAGTTATAAGAAATTAGATAGAGATATAGATAAATAACGTTAAAAAGATATACAATATACAAGAGAAAGTTAGACAAAGATAGATAGAGATATGTATAGAATGATAGAAAGAAAGAAAGATAGATATATAGATAGACAATAGATAGATATATAAATAATAGCCAAATACAGATAATAGATATGCAATACCCAATAGACAGATGAACAAATAGATAGATTGACAGATAGACATATGACATATTGACTACTAGGCATATAGATAGTATAGATAGACAAATAGGCAGATAGATTGATAGACATTAGACAAGATATATAGTTTAAATAGAAAAATAGATATATAGAAATATAGATAGAAGATTGTTGAGAGATAGATATATAGATGGACATAATAAGATTAGATTACTAGGATAGTGAATCAATAGATAGACGTTATAGTTATATTGATAAATAGTAAATAATTGATAGAAATATTAAGATAGACATAGATAATTAAAATTAATTGTATTTCAAAGAGATTGAAAGATAGAAAGATAAATATAGATAAGTATAGAAAGATAAATAGATGGGAGAGATAAAGAAATTGTTAGATAGATAAATAGACACATAGATAAATATCTAGATAGATAGACTTATAAATTGATCGAGGGATAGACAAATTAATAGATTATAGATTGAAAGATAGATAGACAGATAGACAAATAGTAGATAGACTGACAGAATAGAGTGAGATAGATAGATAGTAGACAATAGATAGATAGACATATAGATGTTGATAAATAGAAAGAAAGTTTGATAGGCATAGACAAAAAGATAGATAAATAGATAAAAATATAGATAGATAATAGATAGATAGACACATCGATAAATATATATATAAAAGATATATATATTCACAGATAAATAGATAGAAATTGAAAGATAGATAGATAAATATATAGAAAGATAGATAAAAGAAAGATAGACAGATAGACAAATAGGAATATATATAGATAAATAGATAGACATTTTACATAAATATAGATATACAGATAATAGATAAAAATATTGATAGATTTAAAGGTATCCATAGAAGGATAGACAAATAGATTATAGACGATAGATAGATAGATAGATAGATAGTTGGACAGACAGATAGATAATTAAATAAAAAGATATAAATAGATAGATAAATATTTAGAATAGATAGATAGACTGATCTACAATAGAGATACACAGATAGATGAAAGACACATAGATATATAATATAGAGATAAACAAATAAAAGATAAAGAGAAATAGATAAATAGATAGTTAACAGATAGACAGATTGATAGATAGATAGACAATAAAAAGATATATAGATATATAGATTGACAAATATACATATTTATAGAAATATAGTTTGAGCAGTTTATAGATAGATAAATCGATAGATAAATAGGTAGACAGATAGATAAATGATAGACATATAGACTGATAGATATCTAGAAATATAGATAGATTGATATAATAAAGATAGATAGATAGATATTCAGATAGACAGATAGAATATAAAATAGACTATTAGATAGATAGACATATAGGCAAATAGATAGATAGAAAGAAAGATATTGAGAGATTGAGAGAGAGAGATAGTTTGATAGATAGATAGACATATAGATAGATAGACAAATATAGAGATATATATAGACGATAGACAAATAAATAGATAGACAAAAATCTTGATATTCAGATAGATATATAACAGATAGCAGATAGATGGATATTTAGATATTTGCATATATAGAAAGACAAAGATAGATAGATAGAAATTGAAATCGATATTGTTAGTTACATAGATAGACAAATGAAAATATTTAGATATATAGAATGAAACACACACAAATAGATAGATAAATAGATAGACACAAAGATATTCAATAAATAGATGATAGATAAACAGATAGATAGATAATTAATTGATAGATAGATAAATATATAGTATATATAGATAGATAGATAGATATATACATAAAGATAAATTACAAATATATAGAAAGACTAATAGATAGATAGATAGTTAGACAAATAGACAGATAGGTAAATAGATATAGAAAGATGGACAGATGACAAATAGAAAGATAGATAGATAGTCAGTTAGTTAGATAGATAAATATAGATAGATAGATAGAGACATAGATAGATAGACAGATAGATTTATAGACATATACACAGATAGACAGATTGATAGATATTCAAAAATACAAATAGAAAGATAAAAGATAGACATATAGATAGAGATACAAATTCATAGATAGATAGATTTAGTGAGATATAGAGATAGTTAGATAGACAAATAATAATAATAGATAATAAATAAATTGTCAATAGATAGATATATAGAAAGATAGATAGATATATAGATAGTAGATAAATAGATAGATTGACAAATTTATAGAATGATATTAATAATATGATATAGATTAATAGACAAATAGATAATTGACAAAGAAAGATTGAAAGTGAGATAAATATTTAATTGATAGATAGATAGATAGAAGATAAAGAGATAGAGAGATAGATAGATAGACAGATAAATAGATAGAGATAAAATGATAGATAGATAAACATATAAAGAGATAGAAATAGGAGAGATTGTTACTTAGACATATAGACATTTAGATTGATAGACAGATAGAAAATAAATAGATAACAGATAGGTAAATAGATAGAATGATAAAATTATAGATTAATAGGCAAATAGACAATAGATAAAATATATAAATATAGATCGATAGCTAGGTAGCCAAATAAAAGATATTTAGTTTGACAGATAGACATATAAATAGATCGATGGATAAATAGATAGATGAATTTTGATAGACATAAAGAAAGCTAGAATGATAAAAAGATAGACAGATAGATAGATGTATAGATATGCAAATAGATAGATAGATAGATAGACAGGTAGATGTACAATAAAAAATAGATAGATAGATAAAGACTATATATAGAAATACATATAGATAGATAAATAGATAGACAGATAAATAGATAGATTACAAATCTATAGATATAAAGAAAAATTGCCAGATAAACAGATAATACATATATAGATAGAAAGATATACATAAAACATATATAGATATAGAAAGACATACAAATAGATAATTACAAAGACTAAAAATACACAAATAGACATATAGTTAGATAGATAGATAGATAGATAGAAGATACATGGATAAGCATATAGATATCGAGATAGATACAAAGTTAGATATATAGATAGGTAGATAGATAATAGAGAGATAGATAGATAATCGATAGAAATATAAAATGATACATAGATATATTAAAAGACACATAGACATATAGACAAATAAAAAAATAGATAAACAAAAAGATACATAGATATACAAAAACATTAATTTATAGAAATATAAATAGATAGATTGATAGAAAAAAATAATTTATAGTTAGACAGATAAATTTTAGATAGATAGAAATATAGATTGATAGACAGGTAGACAATAAGATAGATATATAGTGAGATAAATTTAAAGATATATAATAACATAGATAGACAAATAAATAGATTGACATATAGTTAGATAGATATATAGACAGATAGATTGATAGATAGATAGATAATAGATATATATTTCGATAGATTAGATAGATAGATAGATAGATAGAAATTTAAAAATAGTTAGATAGACAAATATATAGATAGATAGATAAAGAGATAGATTGATAGATAGTTATATAGTTAGATAAATAATCATAGATAGTAAAATAGTTAGATAAAATATAGATAGATAGATATATAGATAGTAGATAAATAGATAGATTGACAAATTGATAGAATGATATTAATAATATGATATAGATTAATAGACAAATAGATATATTGACAAAGACAGATTGAAAGTGAGATAAATATTTAAATTGATAGATAGATAGATAGAAAGATAAAGAGATAGAGAGATAGATAGATAGACAGATAAATAGATAGAGATAAAATGATAGATAAACATATAAAGAGATAGAAATAAGGAGAGATCGTTACATAGACATATAGACATTTAGATTGATAGACAGATAGAAAAATAAATAGATAAACAGATAGGTAGATAAATAGATAGAATGATAAAATGATTAATAGGCAAATAGACAATAGATAGATAAATATATATAAATATAGATCGATAGCTAGGTAGCCAAATAAAAAGATATTTAGTTTGACAGATAGACATATAAATAGATGGTTGGATACATAGATAGATGAATATTCCGATAGACATAAAGAAAGCTAGAATGATAAAAAGATAGATAGATAGATAGAAGTATAGATATGCAAATAGATAGATAGACAGATAGATAGGCAGATGTACAATAAAAAAATAGATAGATAGATAAAAGACTGATATATAGAAATACATATAGATAGATAAATAGATAGACAGATAAATAGATAGATAGATTACAAATCTATAGATATAAAGAAAATTGCCAGATAAACAGATAGATACATATATAGATAGAAAGATATACATAAAACATATATAGATATAGAAAGACATACAAATAGATAATTACAAAGAATTAAAAATACACAAATAGACATATAGTTAGATAGATAGATAGATAGAAGATACATGGATAAGCATATAGATATCGAGATAGATACAAAGTTAGATATATAGATAGGTAGATAGATAATAGAGAGATAGATAGATAAATCGATAGAAATATAAAATGATACATAGATATATTAAAAGACACATAGACATATAGACAAATAGAAAAATAGATAAACAAAAAGATACATAGATATACAAAAAGATTAATTTATAGAAATATAAATAGATAGATTGATAGAAAAATAAATTTATAGTTAGACAGATAAATTTATAGATAGATAGAAATATAGATTGATAGACAGTAGACAAAAGATAGATATATAGTGAGATAAATTTAAAGATATATAATAACATAGATAGAAAATAAATAGATTGACATATAGTTAGATAGATATATAGACAGATAGATAGATAGATAGATATATATATTTCGATATATTAGATAGATAGATAGATAGATAGATAGAAATTTAAAAAATAGTTAGATAGACAAATATATAGATAGATAGATAAAGAGATAGATTGATAGATAGTTATATAGTTAGATAAATAATCAGATAGATAGTAAAATAGTTAGATAAAAATATAGATAGATAGATATATAGATAGATGACAAAAAATAGATAAAATTATAGATAGATGGATAGATAAAGAAATAAATAAATAGACTGGTAGATTGATTGCAATATATTTAGATAAACAGATTGAATGATAGATAGATACATAGATATACTAGTAGTCATTTAGAAATAAAGAAGATAGAGAGATTAATAGATATATAGATAAAAAAATAGTTAGAAATATCAATAAATAGATAAAAATAGAGTTAGATAGAAAGATAGAAAGATTGATAGATAGATGGATAGTCAGATTGATATATAGACATATAGATAGACAAATAGATAGAAAGAATGATTGATTAACAGATAGATAGATAGATATATAGAAAGATACAAAAGTAAAATAGATAAACATATAGACAAAAAGTTAGAAAGCTAGATGGATAGATAGATAGAAAGATAGATAGAAATATTGATAGACGGATAGATAAATAGATAGATATATAGTAGTTAGATAGTTAGAGAGAGAAAAAATGATATAGATATATAAAAAGATGATAGAAAGATAGATAACAAATAGATAGGTATATAGAGAGGGAAAGATAAGATAGATAGAGATACATAGATATATAAATAGATAGATAAATAGATAGACATATTATTAGATAGATAATGGATAGATAGATAGAATGAAAATCAAATAGGTAGATAGACAAAAAGATATATAGACATAGATAGATATATAGATATATAGAATATAGAAATATAGAAATATAGAAATATAGAAATATAAACAGATAGACACATAACACATAGACCCATAGACACATAGACACATAGATAGAAAATTTAGAGATAGAAAAATAGACACATAGATAGATAGAAAATAGAAATAAAGATAGAAAGATAGATTTATAGATGTACAGATAGATAAATAGACAAATAACTCAATAAACAGATTAATATAAATATAGTAGATAGTTAATAGATAAGTATATATTTAAAAAGATTGACAGATTATAGATAAGTATATAGTTATACAGATTGACAGATAGTTAGATAGTTAGATACAAATAGATAGATAGTCAGATATATAGACATAAAGATAGATATGTAGATACACAAAACATATATAGAAAGAAAGATAGATAGATAAATAGATAGATAGACAGAAAGATATGTAGATAGATAAATAGATCAATAGATATGTAGACAAATAAGATATATACATAGATATATAAAAAAGATTTAGTAAGATAGATAGTTAGATAGATAGAAAGAAAGATAATGGATAGATATATAAATAAATAGTTAGATAAATAAATAGAAAGATGTATACATAGGAAGATAAGAAAATAAACATATACACAGATAGACAAATAGACAGATATATAGAAAGAAATATACAAATATACATATAAAATAGATAGACATATAGATAGATACGTAAATATATATATATATATATAAGATATATATATATATATATAGATGGATAGATAGATAGAATGATAGATATATAGGTAGGTAGATAGATAGATAGATAGACAAATACTTAGATTGACAGATAAATAGATAAACAAATATATATAGATAGAAAAATAAATAGACAAATAGATAGATATAAAGATAGATAGATACACATTTAGATCATATAGACAGAATACAGATAGATAGATAGACAGATATACAAATAATAGATTGACATAGATCGATAAATTGATAGATAAACATATAGACAAATAGATAGACAGATAGATAAATACAGATGACCATAGACTATTATATAGATTGAAGATAGATAGATAGATGGACATATACACAGATAGATATATCACTACAAGAAAATATCAATTTAGGGTTAGAAAAATTTAGCTAAGGAAATTTAACTAGGTAAATTTAGCTAGGGAAATTTCCTTAGGAAATTTAGCTAGAGATCAATCACTAGCTAAATAGCAAGGTATTAATTATGGAATAGCACGGGATTTTGTATTTTACATTCAAATACATACTCGCGACATATTAGTGACAGATTAGTGATGGATTAGTGTTGGATTAGTGATTAATGTCTGAGTAAACATTTTTCATCGCTAATATTTTTGTAAATTTCGTGCAAAAAAAACTAGTAAAATTTGTGACTAATTAGAGACGGATTTCCCTAGCTAATTATATCGATATAAATTTTATCGCTAAATATTTCATAAATTTCCACACAAAGAAAACTAAGAATTTCGTGATGGATTTAGTGATGGATTTTCCTTAGCTAATTATATCAAGATAATTATTTACGGAATTTTTCTAGCTAATTATATCGAGATAAATTATATTGCTAATATTTCATAGATTTCTACCACAAGAAAATCATGAATTTAGTGATGGATCTAGCGACAAATTTTCTCTGTTAATTATATCGAGACAAAATCCGTCGCTAAATAATTATCACAAATTTTTTTTTTTACTATTTTATATTTTATTTTTTAAATTTTTATTTTCACAAAATATATCTATCTAGCTAGGGATTTTTTCCCTAGCTATTTGCACTAGGGATATTTCCTTCTCCAAAGTTTAATGATTTAATTTTGTTTAATTTATTTTTTGTTTTAATTATATATTTAATTTTGTTTATTAAATGTAGTCATGGTATATAGATGAGCAATCCTTGAAATACACATTTTCCTCTTAAAATTATACAAAGTATATTATAAATAAATTATTTAATAATATAAAAATACAAAAAAATTATATTAATAATGACTAAATAACTATTTTATTATTATAAAATTTAAAAAATTATATAAAAAAGTTTTCTAAATTTTTTAATTAAGAAACTTAATAATTTCTAGTTAATGTAATATTAAATAATTAATTTTATAATTATATAATTTTATAAGATATTTTAAAAATTAAATGAACATACTTTAAAATTTCTACAAATATAAAGGTAAAATAATTCATTGTATGATTAAATAGAAAATATTTCTAAAAATATCTGAATTATGAATAAACTAGTAAATATTAATATTATTATAAGTATAAAACAATTTTTATGATTATAAAATATATAAAAAAATTACTACAAAATTTAAAAAATCTAAAGATTATAATAAAAATTTAAAATTTTTAATTAAATTTAAAAGAAATTAAATTGATATTTAAAAATAAATACATCGATGTTTGCTTTTACTAAAATTTATAAGAGTTAAATAATTGAGTAATATTTTTTCTATTAGCTTTTCATATTCATATCGTTATTAAAATAATAAATATTAACTTTTTTAATTATCTTCTCACTTTAAGTAATTTTTAGAATTATAAAAATTATAAATGATATCAAATAATATGATATTTATGCCTTTAAAATTATTTCATATTATCTTCATAAAAATTAATATGAATTCTTAAAAATTTACAACCATAAAATATATATATTTATATATATATTTAATATAAAGCATATTTATAATTCTTAGGATAGTGGCTTGAAGAGAAATTATCTTTTAATGTGTGCCTTGCAATATGAAGTTTATAAATTTTGTAGCCGTGATTTTTTTTCTAGTTGAAAGGCTTAACATCTATTTTTTGAAATTGTATATATATTTATTGTCTAATTAATTTGATAATTAAAAACTGCAAGGTGTTTATTTTTCATTTGTGCCTTGCTACATGCACAAACTTGTTGAAAATAATTTATTAAGTAACAAAAAGATGAGTATTTGTGTTTTATATATATTTATTGTTTATTAAATGTTTTGATAATTAAAAATTAAAACATTTACGGAATTAAAACATTTACACACAACAACTCTTCTAAGTCTTTAACTAGTGCCAGCCACCTCTCTCTCTCTCTCTCAATAGTCAACACGGATAAATCAAAATGAAATGATGTGATTTCTGTTAGTCATGCGCTGCATTCATACTTGAAAGCCACAACAGTGCATATTATCTCCAAGGCTGCCTCGCTGGTTGTAAAACACTGATTGACATGGCCACCTTCTGCCGTTTCGTACCACTATCAACCTACGATGACTACTCTAATTACATCAACTATTTGGGAGATGATATGTAGATTCGGCCTATCCTATCCACTGATCTTCTCATCTACTTCTTCTACAGGTAATCTATAAATCAATCAATGTTATTTCTAATTTTCTTTTTATGAAGATCTAGCCCCATTTCTATGAATCTGAAAATGATTCCTTACTTCGATTCTTTGCTCTCCTAAAGCCGCCTCACACATGGCTCATCAAGGTAGCTCTGCAATTCTCAGAAAGTAAATCCAACGTGATGTTAGGATTTTTAGAATTATATATAAGGTTTTTTTATCTTCCGAATTATGTGTTTTGACAAAGCACGGCATGAATTTCATGACCAGTTGTTTCCTCCTAGAATATCAGCTAATAATAAGATCATCCTATTTGTTTATGCGGGTAATCTCATCTCTACGATGTGAAGATTTGAGTTGATGCCAGCATCTTAATACCCTCTGAGGAGATTTGAGACCTGGTCTAAGTTTTCCTTTTGTTCTAGTCCAGTACAAGTGTTTTTGGGATCCAATGGTATGAACCAAATGTATTGTCATCTTCTTTGTGGTCTCGGCAACTTCGAATTCATTGATGGAATTCATGCTCCTTATGCCATAGGTCTAATCAAAGCTTTTTCTCTTCTGGAGTCCAAGTGGAATTAGTTATGTGATGATCTTGAAAACAGGTTCTTAGGAGAAGAAATTTCTGATTCTACAATGAGAAACTCTATTACTAAGCTTCTTGGTGGCCATCGAGTAGACCTCTCCATGAGAGTTGGATAATCTTTCAGCAAAATAGTTGGGATGGGATTGTGAGCAAGTTGTTGCCTAATATTTGGTACATCAAGTGTGTCACTACATGAAGCATGAAGCAGTATTATCCAAAACTCAAGCCAATACGTAGGAGAGACTCCATTGTTAAGCGCAGATTACCTTGCTTCAAAATGTTGTGTTGCAATAAACTTTGATCCTACGCAACCACAAGAGACAACTCAGTTCATCATGCTTCTCAAAGTTGCTTACTTTGAGTTTCTTCCATACAATCTTATTAATGTGATTCATGGTGTGATCGTGAGGGAAGAAACAACGATGGCTTTCTTTGGCATCGAGGTGGGGAAGATGTATGAGTTGGTCATAACTACCGACAGAGGACTGTATCAATATCGATTGGGCAATGTAGTGAGTGTTGTTCGCTTCCATAACTACTCTCCTCAAGTTGAGTTCGTAATGAGAGCACCAAAACTTGACTCTGATATAGTGGCTGAGGCAGACTTGATTTATGTCATTGAAAGTTGCCAAGTTGTGATGAGAGCTACCTTAGGAATTGAATTTGCAGAGTTTACTGCAACCTTATTGGGTTCTGAATCAATCCCAAAGCATCTGAAAATACTAGTTGGAGTCACAGAGGATCGCATGTTTGTGGGGAAGAAGATGAACGAGCCAATTCTAGCTCTTAGGATGATCTATTCTTTGCTCGAGGACAACTCGGGATCTCTATATCATGCTTGGAAGGAGAGAAGTGAAGCTGGCTCATTGTTTTTGACCAAAGTTAAGCTAGGTAGCTTTGATAAGTTGTCACGGCTAGACATCAAGAATGGAGCATCGGCTAGCCATCAAGAATGGAGCATTGGCTTGCCAATACAAGCTACCAAAGATATTGAGAAAACTTGAGCTTGTCAGTTCTTTTGAACTACATTCTCTTGTTTGTGTATCATTGGATAATATAGAAAATTCTACCTGTAAAATTAGATTTTCTTTAGCCATGAGTTTCTTATCGATTTGAGGTGCACTTTCTACCTAACTCAGCATCGCTTCTCTTAATGAAAAAGTGTTAGTTTTGATTCTGGTGTTTTTTTCCAATTTCATTTTTTTCCTAGCTTATATATATTCTCACATTAAACTTGGCTTACTAGTTCTCGTCATGGATGTGTTGGTCTTTTTTCCATGTATTTTTCATTCTGACAGGCTTGTGGCAGTGTGTATTTTGCCATGGACATGTTAGTCACAATGGGTATTGGTGTTTGTGGCGAGCAGTGTTTATATAACAACATATTAAATATTTACAGAATAAAGTATGTAAATATGATAATCCCAAGATTAATAACACATAAATATATATAAGAGTATTATACTATATGTATACCTATTAAAATAGTATACATAACTATATATAAATATAATAACAAATATTTAATATACATATACATATACATACATACATACATATATATATATAGCTATATATAAATGTATTTAACAATATGTATATCAACATATTACTATATATAAATGTATTTATCTACATCAATATCTATACATCGCCATATGTCTAAATATATATAATTACATGAAAAACTATATATACCTATATCTACAACAAGTATAACTACATTTATAACTATATGGATAACTATGTGTGTGATCACACATGTAACTATAATTATAATTAAAACTTATAACAACATTTATATATAACTATATGTTTAACTATATATGCATAATTATTGATTAATATTTATATAATTATATAAATCTTTTTATAACTATATTTAATTATATTTGTAACTATGTAAACTAATTATATAACTATATTTATAAATATATATAACTATATTATAATTTATAACTATATGTATACTTCTATCTATCTGTATTTCTAACAAAATATACTATTTGCATAATAATATATAACTATATATAATTGTATTTTACTATATGGATAACTATGAAAATAGTATATATAACAATATCTTTAACTACATATATATTTATAACTATATGTATAATTAAATATAATTATATATAAATCTATTTATAACTAAATATACTATAGGTATAAGAACATATAACTATAAATAATTGCCTTTTACTATATGTATACCTATAAAAACATTATACATAATTATATTTAAATATATAATTAACAACATTTATTTAATATATAATTTTATATATTAGTATATAGAAATGTATTTAACTATATCTATGTCTATAAATAACTATAAGTATAAATATATAAAAATATATGAAAAAATATATATACCTGCATGTATAAATATAAGTATAACTATATGTGTAAGCAATTGCAACCTTACACAACAACTGAAGCGAACCCTTCAACTCTCTCTCCCATTCTTGGTTTTCCTCAAAACCCTAGCTTCCCTTCTTGCTTAATGAAATCTAGCCTCGCAAGGATAGATTTGATAACATTCTGTAAGTGGAATGTGCTTCGGCACTTAGGAAATTTTTCCTCCCCAAGTTGATAAATAAATGGGCTACACGGGACCGGTCGAAGACTATCATCAAAACACATCCCTATTTGCGCCGCTAGCTACCCTGATACCGAGGATACTATCACGGTGCCATTAACAAAATTAGAAGAACTAGAAAAGAGGCCTCGAGAATGAAGGTTTATCTAGTGCTCGAAATGTGATTCGGAAGCAACACAATTCATATTTGATGTTGGTTTCATGCAACGCATAGTGTATGGTAAGTTCTACGTGGATTCATATGTATCTTCTCCGAAACTCTCTCAAATGATATTTGTGATAATGACTCGACTTGCAATGGTAATTTATATGAAAATAAGAACAAAAAAAACATGAAGAACAAACACCAAGGCAGTCTTCTGATAACTATAATAATAAGAATCTCTCTAATAAAATGGCTGATGAAATGTCTGATAAAATGCTCGATAATAAACTGGAAATTCATTTTGCTGCAAATAAATTGGACAATGTCGATGTACCTCCTTCTTCTAAATCTCTAGACATTGTTTCAGTGTATGATAAATATGAAAAATGTGAAAAGAATACTGATTACACTTGAGAAGCTCTGGAAAAAAATAATTATTCACATGCTAGAGATGTATGTCAAGCAAGCCATGCAAGTAAATTAGAGAATAATGTATTAGTGATTACTGTCGCTGTTAAATTGAATGTTCTTTCTGGAAACAACAAAAAGAACAATGGAAGCACGTGTTCTACTCCCTTGGTGTCAACACATTTTGGAAAATTGAATAAGGAGCAGAATATAAACTCTGAATTGAATATGAATATGGAAAATGGAGGAAAACTGCTCGACCCTCCATGAAGTTAAGGTAGGAAAAGAGCCCCATGGAGCAGTCTATTTTTGGGAAACAGGATATTAGGTAATACAACTAAACTGACCTATATTCCCATGGATCATGCTGGTAATGCTTACTTTGAATCGAAAGGCTTACAATATGGAATGGATATGTGGAAAAATTGTTTAATTGGATATTTTGTTACAAAAAACCCGGGTCTTGCAATGTTAAGGAAATTTATTGACGAACAATGGAAAAACAACACTCAAATCATTCAACAACCTAGCGAATGGATATTGTTTAACTTCAAGTCCACCGATGAGATGGAATGAATACTAAGTGCTGGACCCTACTTAGTTTTGGTAGGCCCTGCATATTAAGCCCCTTCCGATGGGATTCCACTACGGTTGGCAAAAATCCCCATTTGGGTAAATTTTTAAAACTTCTCACTTCACTTATGGAATCAAATTGGAATTAGTAAAGTCACTAGCTGTATAGGACAATCCCTACACATGGATAAACTCACCTCCAATACTTCGAGAATAGCTTATGCTAGAGCATTAGTAGAGGTTGACTTAAATAGTGATCTGCTTAAAGAGATTCTGCTCAATTTACTAGATGGCTCGAAAATTATCCAACCGGTTAAGTTATGAGAACTTACCAATATATTACTAATCTTGCTCACTTTTTGGACACACTGCAGATAATTACAGAAGGAGCCTCAAAGAAGAGGCAAACAAGGAGGAACTTCCTCCAAGAAGACTAACAACCACTAAAATAAAAAGCGAAAGAAATCATCTTCTACTCCTCTTTGGGAACTGAAGGACACCGAAATGGAGAGGCAGATTTTAATGAAACAACTGAAGCAGTGGAGCTTGACTACCCTGAAGATGGCCAATGCTCGCCAGTCCGGAGGGACACAACCCCCTGTAGTCTACAGCAACTTGAAGACATCCTAGGCAAACCGGATGAAGAATATGATCTTTTTACCTTGGTAAGGCCTATAAAGAAAAAGAAGGAAGCTCCAAAAAAAGGGACCCTACCTCAACCTCAGAAATAAAGGGAAATTAAAAGATGCAAGAGGTTTTACCTCTCATAGTCCTTCGTAACATACCTATTGGAGGTCACATCTCGTTTAAAAATGAGATTTGTATTCTAGTGTTTACTTGATGTTTTAGAGGTAGGTTTATGGGGGATTTGTGCCCCCCCCCCCCCCCCCCTACTGCACATTATAACAATTATAAGGGATTTCTTGGGAGAGGTGGGGAACCTCTGGGCTAGTTTTGGTGGATTGAATGCTTGTGGTGGACATGTTATAATGTCAGAATGCTAATAATCCTCTTAAAAGGATATGAGGGATGCCCTTCCAATGGTTCAACCATTCATTTAACTATTGTAAATGTATATAATACTTATGAGGAAGTATGTGATATATGTGGAGGGGCACTCCTTATACCTCTAAGGATTAAAATTATCATGGAGTGGGGCAAACAGAAAGATCCTCAAGATATAAATATGCTTGGGAGCCTGATCGAGTAGCCTCGTATTCACATGGGGGGGATCTTGAATGTATGGGCAGTATACACTCATGATATGCACACAAAAGGCTCTCGATACATAATAGTCAAAAATTGATAATAATCAAAATAAAGAGAATCAAAATAAAAAAATTGCAAGCTCATAATTCGATTTGTTTGTCATTTGCATTTGGGCTATGGGTGACATATGCATGGAGAAGGATTTGCTGTATATGAAATTGTATAAAAGGGACTTCAATAAAATATTGTATTGGGGTCACAAGGGTGGAATATCATTGTATCGGTGTTACAAGGGTGGCATAATGTGTAATGGTAAAAATAAGGGTGGCATACATCAGAAATATGGAAGGGCAGTATTGTGTAATCATCACTTGGGAGGGTTTCATATGCATTTCTTTGCGGGCAGGAATATATAATGCAAAGAGAAAAGGAAAATTGCTAATATGTATATATGAAAATTGCGAGTTGGAACATAAGGGGTTTTGATTGCCCCTTAAAACACAAAGAAGTAACTAGGGCAATAAAAGCTTACCATATAAACATTTTTGCAATAATAGAAGCTAAATTAAACAAAGAAAAGGTGGCTGTATTGATGAAGTCAAAATTCAAATGTTTTAAATATATGGAAAATTTTACTTTACACCCGAATGGCCGGATACTATTGATATGGGATGGTCAAACCACTGAAATCGAGTTAATATGTTTCATATGCATCTCTTCGCGAGCAAGAATATATAATGCAAAGAAAAAAGGAAAATTGCTAATATGTATATATGAAGATTACTAGTTGGAACATAAGGTGTTTTGATTGCCCCTTAAAACACAAGGAAGTAATTAGGGCAATAAAAGCTTTCCATATAAACATTTTTGCAATAATAGAAGCTAAATTAAACAAAGAAAAGGTGGATGTATTGATGAAGTCAAAATTCAAATGTTTTAAATATATGGAAAATTTTACTTTACACCCTAATGGCCGGATACTATTGATATGGGATGGTCAAACCACAAAAATCGAGTTAATATCCTTTTCATCTCAGTATATATATGTTAAGGTCAAAAATATTGTATCAAAACTACATTTTAGCTTAACAGTTATTTATGGCTTTCATACAATTGTTAACAGGAGAATGCTATAAGAGGAACTAACTCGACAAGGGTTTGTGGACCCCTCCCCTTGGATTATAATGGGAGATTTTAACTCCCCGTTATCTGCTCTAGATAGGAAGGGAGGTAGAACAATCTCTACATATGAATGCATGGACTTTATAAATTACTATTGTAATCTCGAACTTGAAGACATTCCATCTTCAGGCTCATATTTCATATGGACCAACGAGAAGATGTTATGTAAGCTTGATAGAGCCATGGTAAACCATGGGTGTGCTAATCTTACACTTGGCATTCATGCCAGGTTCCTACGGTCTAGAATTTTCTCGAACCACAATATGATCTTAGTTTCTACAGAGTCCAGCTCGACCGATAGAAAAATACCTTCAAGTTTTGTAATATGTGGCTTACCCACAAGGAATATCCCCTCATAGTGGCCAGAATCTTGAAGCAAAAATCACATGGCTCTTTAATGTTTCATTTGGTCAATAAAACATAAAATGCTTAAAGTGCCATTAAAATCACTGAATGAGAAACACTTTGGACATATTAGTTCAAGAGTGTGCTTGGCTAGGAAAGCTCTTAAAGAAACCCAAAAAAAGATATTAGAAGACCATGATATATCTTTTAGAGCAAAAGAAATTGATCTTAAAGTCAAATTAAGAATGTTGGAAAAAGTTGAACTCTCATTTGTTAGGCAAAAAGCAAATTTCAAATACTTGATGGAAAGGGATAGGTGCACAAAATTTTTCCACACCTCGACCAAGGCAAGACTTCAAAGAAGCAAAATTGTTTCAATAGTGAAGGAAAATGGAGATTTCTCCAATTCCTATCAAGAAATTTCTGAATTGTTTCTTGATTACTATAAGTACCTCTTGGGAATTACAAAAGATATAACCTCTTTGTCTACTTCTATAATTAAAAATGGCAGAATGCTACTTGACACGGAATACAGTTTATTATCTTTGAACTTATCTATTAAATAGATTAAAGAAACCTTATTTTCAATGGGCGGATCAAAATCTCTTGGACCGGATGGGTTCACTACGATGTTCTATAAAGGCTAGTGGGAAACAATATGCATGGATGTTGTAAAAGCTGTTCAATGTTTTTTCACTCTAGAAAACTCCTTAAACAGATTAATCATGCATACATTACACTAATACCGAAGACTCCACATGCTTCCTCGGTTAAAGATTTCAGACCTATTTCTTGTTGTAATGTTATTTAAAAACTGATATCCAAACTAATATCAAAAGGATTCAAGCAATACTTGGAAACATCATAAATCCAGCCCAATCGGCTTACATAAAAGGGATATTTATCTCAGATAATTTTTTTTTCACACATAATCTGATAAGGAAATATGCTTAGAAAAGGATATCACCAAGGTGTTTTCTTAAAATTGATCTACAAAAAGCTTTTTATTCAGTTAGTTGGATATTTATTAAAGAAGCACTTGCCACTTTTAACTTCCCACCTAAATTCATAGATATAATATATGAGTGTATATTAACTATGTCATTATCAATTTCCATTAATGTGAAACTTAAATGTTTCTTTAAAGGAAAGAGAGGACTCAGGCGAGGTGATCCATTATCTCTTTACCTATTTTCCATTTTCATGGAGTATTTCTCCAGATTACTTGTAAAGGCTACAAGTCGAGAAGATTTCACATTCCATCCTGGTTGTGTTGTCAATCAGATATCCCACTTAATATATGCCGATGATCTGATTATTTTCACTATAGAAGATACTTCTTCCATTGATACTGTCTTGAAAGTGCTAGAAAATTTTTCAAGTACTTCAGGCATGTATGTCAATCCCTCCAAATCGAACATTTTCTTTGGAGGGGTGAAACTGGAGGTTAAAAATAAGATTCTAGAAAAATATGGGTTCATTTAGAGTTCTTTCCATTTTATTTTACTTGGAGTTCCACTTTCCTCAAGCAGACTTATCATAGCATAGTTCTCTCCATTATTGTCAAAAATTAATGCTTCCAACCTTCAATGGGCTACGAAGATACTCTCCTTTGCAGGAAGGTTGGGATTATTACGCACTTTCATTCAGGTCATAGAAGGATATTTGTTTTCAATTTTTCTTCTCTCATCTACAATAATTAACACAATAGTGAGCGCATACAGAAGATTCTTGTTGGGCGCTTCAAAATCAGGTCGATTTCGACCAAAAGCATCTTGGGACAAATATGCATGCCTAAAAATTATGGTTGATTGGGCTTAATAGATATATTATTCTAGAATAAGGCTTTCTTTATCAAAAGTCTCTAGCAAATATACAATAATGAAGATGCGTTATGTATTATGTGGATCCACCACTATTATTAAAAAGTTGATAATATCTAGAATTGCTTAGCATCTAAACAAGATTCTGCATTCTAGAAATCCCTAATTTTGGTTAGGGATATCTTATTAAAGAAATCGGGTAATATACAGCAAGCAATCCTCTTGCTTAATACTTGGGCGGGAAAAGGGAAAATAATTTATGAAGGCTACAAATTCATAGTTGGAATGAACACAAAGGAATCTAAACCCTAGGCAAAAATAATCTAGTTTTCCAATAATATCACGAAACACGCTGCGTTCCTTTGGATAATCAAGGAAGGAAGAATAAGAACGAAAGATTATTTATTCATAACTCTAAGAAATATGAAATGTGAATTTTGCATAGAACCGGAATCCCTAAAGCACATCTTCTTTGAATGTCAATTTACCAAAGCTCTGCTGGAGCACCTCAAAAGTTGAAGGGAAATCAAAGATTCAATACAATCCATATACTTAAGACTCAAAAGCTTAAAAGAAAAATATTTAGCTAACACCCCCATAAACTGTATTAGGAAAGCCATTTTTGCAACCAGAATTTACTACATATGGAAAGAAAGAAACCGTAGATGACATAAAGGAAAGTCGCAAGATCTGGACTTGATTTTCAGGAAGATTAAAATGGAAATTTATGTTATTTTTCTAAATGATTGTAATAGTTTGAAACTTTGTTAGGATGTAAAGATTTGATAGTGCATTTTAATACTTATCAAAAAAAAGTATAACTATATGTGTGACTCATTGTATAACAACATGTAACTATATTTATAGTTACATGTATAATAGTATACAACATTATGTTTAACTATATGTATATAACTAAATATAAATATTTGTATAACTATATAAAACTCTATATAATTAAAATATAACTATATTTGTAACTAGGTATACATATATGTATACATATATGTAAATTTATATATTTGTTTATAACATTATTTACATTTATGTATAACTACATATAACTACGTGTATGAATATATATATATATATATATATATATATATATATATATATATATATCTATCTATAAATAAAACTTTATTTTTAACAATATTTAAATAATATATATATATATTTAAAGAATATATATATATATATATTACAGTTATGTATATATATAAAACTATATTGTTAACTATATATAACTATTTATAACTACATATAGTATATGTATAATAACTATAAATAATTGTATATTACTATAAGTATAACTATAAAAACTTTATACGTAACTATATTTAAATATATAATTAATAACATATATTTAATATGCATTTTTATATATTAAAATATACAAATTTATTTACTATATCTATACATATACATATCTATATGTATATATAAATTTATATGAAAAAATATATATACCTACATGTATAAATATAAGTTTAACAATATGTATAACCATATGTAACTATATTTATAATTATAAGTATAACAACATACAACATTTTGTTTAATTATATGTGTATAACTATATATAAATATTTGTATAACTATATAAAACTTTATATAGATAAAATATAACAATATTTGTAACTATGTAACATATATGTAAATCTATATCTTTGTTTATAACATTGTATACATTTAGGTATAAGTACATATAACTACTTGTATGAAAACACACACACACATAACTATATTTTAACTATATATAACTATTTATAACTATATATAATATATGTATAATAACATATAACTATAAATAGTTACATCTTACTATATGTATGACTATAAAAACTTAATACGTAACTATATTTAAATTTATAATTTACAACATATATTTAATATACATTTTTATATATTAATATATACAAATGTATTTTACTATATCTTTACATATACATTACTATATGTATAAACATAAAATTATATGAAAGAATATATATACCTACATGTATAAATATAAGTATAATTATATGTGTAACTATATGTATAACCACATATAATTATATTTATAATTACATGTATAACAACATACAACATTATGTTTAACTTTATGTGTATAACTAGTCTAATTTCTAAGCCATATAAACAAAATTATTTAGTAAAACTTATAATGGAATGTGTATAATGGTGTGTCCTTATAGAATGCTCAAAATGGATTGAGATATCACAAATATCAGCTACTCCCGTATAAAAACGAAATAAAAGGGAAGATATTATACAATAAAGAAAATGTAAAACTATTAAAATCACAATGTATATATATATATATAGGCACACACACACACACACTTGGAAACATGAATGGAGTACTCTTATATACTATGGGCACTCTTAATGCTTAATAAAATAAAATAAAATGAAAGAAGGTAACTCAAAAAAATCAACTGCTTCTCATTTACTTATGTTAGATATTTTCAGAGTTAGTTATTCTATTATCGATTTTATTAGCATAATCTTTTTCTTTAAACAAATACATCTGCATATAAATGATATCAAAATGTGCAATGAGTCATTTTATGACTTGGAATTTCAAATTTTTAACTGCATCCCATTGTGGGATACATATTCGTGGAAAGCTTTTGTCTGAATATTAAATTGTAAATGTGCAAGCATGTAGTGCTAAATACATTATCAAGGATGATTTGCTGGATGATAGTTTTTGATGATGTTATTGTTGACCTAGTGTACCTTACTAGAAGAGTATTCTACAATATTCTCCTTGCTTCTTTTCTTTTATTCATTATTTGTACTTCAAATAATTTTTTTTGTTCCATGTTTCAAAACTTTTATTCTATTTAGATTCAAGATCTAGTTTCTTTTCCTCCAATCTTATGCATGTTATTATTGTTTAGGAGGAAGTAGAATCTTAGGATGGGCCATTATTTGATATAGTTTTGTTTGAAAAGTGTATGGATTATATAATAACACTGTCATGGTAAAGCTATAGCTTTGGTTGAAGATAAAGATAAATTCTGATATTGTAAATGGTATTTCAACCTTTGTGTAGTATATACATACATACTGAATTTGAAGCCATGATCACTAAGAAATTAGACTAGTTTTTTATTTTTATTCGAATTTGATGCTTGCATGATGATGCCATAAGAGAAAACTGGCAAACCATATTAAAAAGCTAATGCTAAAGGAACTAATTGACACAAAGAAAGTTGATCCCTTCTCTTTGTTTCTCGAATGCTGAGTTGTTTCCTATTGCTTGTTCAAAAATTCTAAAAAAATTTTAAAAAATACTTATGGCATGTATATTTGGCAGGTTCTACTTTTCATTTCTTTATAGATACTATGTTTAAGATTCTCATCCCTACTAATAACTCCTTTTTTGCCCATGTAATTGTGTAGGATTTTGGAGCCTTTACTCCAAATATTCTTGCAAGAATGATTGGAAATATTGAAGGTGGTGGTCTAGTTGTTTTACTTCTTTGAACCCTATCATCACTCATGAGTTTGTGTACCATGGTCTTGGTAAGTTGCATTTCATTGCTCATTATCACAAAAACATGATATGCACTCTTTGATTGTTGAATTTGAATCTCTATTGTTCTTTACATGTTAGGATGTTCAAGAGAGATTTAGAATAGAGTAGCATCTGAAATAGTTTCTCAGTTCAACGAGAGGTTTCTCTTATATGTACATATAAGAGAAATGCTAGTATATCTTTCATACATACATCTTGAGTATATATGTTCAAATATACTCAGTATATCTACATATATACTACAATATTATACATATTATATTGCAGTATTATATGTACATGTATACTGAGTATATATGTACTCAGTATATAACTAGATAGACTGATCGAAAAATAGATAGATAAAGAGTTAGATACATAGATAGATATATAGATAGTTACTTAGATAGATACACAAATAGATAAACAGATTGGTAGATAGATATAAAGATATATAGATAGATAGATAGACACATAGATACGTAGATTGATAGAATGATAGATAGATAGATAGCTAGATAGAAATATAGACATACAGACAGATAGATTGATATACATATAGATTGAAAGATAATATATAAAGATAGTTAGGCACTTAGATAGAAATACAGATATAATGATAGATAGATAGATAGATTTTGAGATAAATAGACAAGTAGATAGATAGATAAACAGATAGATAGAAAGATTAAGAGAGAGATAGAAAGATAAATAGAAGGTAGATATATATAAATATAGATTTATACTTGGATAGATAGATAGACATGTAGATAGATAGATAGATAAATAGATAGTTATATTATTAGACAGATATATATAAAGATTATTATATCGATAGATAGACAAATATATAGGGAGATAGATATATAGATAGATAGACAAATATATAAAAAGATAGATATATAAATAGATAAATAAATATATAGGTAGAATGGTTTACAAACAAATAGATAGGTTTATAATTGGTAGAAAGATAGATAGATAAATAGATAGATAGACTTATTGACAGCCAGATAGATTGAAAGATATACACACCGATAGACACACAGATAGACTCACAAATAGATAGATAGATTGATTGATAGATAGACATTCAAAATATATACAAATAGATTGATAGATTGATAGATAGACAGATAGACAAATCACATATAGATAGACATATAGATATACAAATAGACAAATAGATTGATAGACAAATAGACAGACATATAGACACATAGATAAAGAAATAGATAGATAAATAGATAGATAGACATATTGATAGATAAATAGATATGGAGATATAGATAGATAGATAGATAGACAAAAGGATAGACAGATAGACAGATAGAGAGATAGATAGATAGATAGATAGATAGACATATTGAAAGGTAGACACATATATATACAAACAAATAGACAGACAAGTAGATAGATTGATAGACTTACATATAGAAAGACAGACAGATTGATAGATAGATAGACAGACAGATAGATATATAAATACATAGAAAGAAAGAAGGAACGTTTGATAGATAGATAGATATATAGAAAGACAGACATATACATAGATATAAAAACAGACATAAAGATAGATTGATATATAGATAGATAGATAGATAGACTAATAGATAGAAAAATAGCTAGACAAATAGATAGATAGATTAAATGATAGACAGATTGATTGATTTATTGAAAGATAGATTAATAGACAAATTAATAGATAGATTTATAGGCAGATTGATAGATAAATTAAAATATAGATAGATAGACAGATAAATAGATGGATTGATAGATAGTTAGACATATCAATAGACCGATAGATAGATAGATATATAGATATACATATATATAGATAGATAGATAGAAGATCAATAGATAGATATACAAATAGATTGATATAAAGATTTATAGATAGATCAGACACAAATAGAATGATAGTGCTGTATATGTAATTTGTTTTTACTTAATAATCTATTTGTATAACCAAATGTCTTCTCTGTTTTAATATTTTCATGTAAGTGTAGGAAAGGAAATATTAAGAGGCTGGGGATGCAGCAGTTGCACAATAACAGAGGTCCCGCTGTCGGGTCAGTGGGCCGAAATTTTTGGAGCAGAGCCTGACTCGTTCCATGATCCGACCCGCTTCGGTTAAATGAACCGGATGTTTATTTTTCATATATAATAATTTGTAATTTATTTTTTGGATGGATGTTTTTTGACTCGTTTTAACTGTTCATCATTCCTCTCATCTCTCTGTGTGATTTCGCGACTGTTGCATGCTGCATACTGTAAGACGTTCTGTTTACTTGGTTTTAATCTGTAACGCATAAGCATTTTCTGGTGGAGGTAGCTAGTCGTACTGAGCGACTAGGGAACCACGTTATTTCCTGTGTTGATTTCCCGTTTTTGATTCTGTCGTGGATGCTGTTGGATTGGGATATATATATATATATATTACTTGTTTTCTGTGTATCAGTTGTTTTCTGTTTTTAATCTCACTACCCGTGGAAGCGCAATTACCCAACAGATAGATATATAGATATACAAATAGTTACAAAGATTAATATATTGATTGATAGAAAGATTGATACATAGTTTGATAGAGAGATTGATATATAGATTGATAGAATTATTAATAAACAGATAGATTGACATATTGATAGATAGATAGAATGTCAGATAGACATATAAATAGACAGGAAAATCAACAGATCGAAAGATAGATATAAATATAGATAAATAATTTGATAGACATATTGATAAGCATCTAAATTGATAGATATGGTGATGGATAAATATTAGATAGATTGAAAGATAGATAAATTGGAAGATATGTTGATAGACTAATTGATAGACAAAAAGAAAGATTGATAGACAGATAGATAGACTTATAGATAAATAGAAAGAAAGATAGAAAGATAGGCAGAAATATAGACATACAAATAGACACAATTAAAATAAATAGATATATAGATAGACAGACAGATATAAAGATAGACATTTAGACAAGCAGATAGACAGACAGATAGATAAATAGATTGACACATAGACAGATAGATAGATAGATTTATTAATAGATAGATAGATATTTAGACTATTTATTAGATAAATAGATAGATTG
>JAREIK010002686.1:146930-187456 GCA_029783825.1 Sapria himalayana
ATAGATAGATAGATAGACATATCGATAGACATATAGATAGACCAATAAATAGATAGATACATAGACATGTAGATAGATAGAAATATAGAAATATATATAGACAAATAAATAAATAGATAAAGAATAGATAAATTTATAGACATATAGATAAATAGAGAGATAGAAAGAAAGATATATAGATAAATATAGAAATAGAAAGATTGTTAGATAAACAAATTAATAAATAGATAAATAGACTGATGAAAAATAGATATACATAGATATAGATAGATAGATAGAAAAATAAATAAATAGATAGATATACAGAAAGATAGACACACTGATAGACAGACAGATAGCAAGACATGTAGACACACAGATAGATATACAGATATATACACAGATACATAGACATATAGACCGATAAATAAATAGACAGATTGACAGACACAATTATAGACAAATAGACAAATAAATAGATAGACAAAAATATAGACATATATATATATATAGACAGATAGATAGACATATGTATAGACAGACAAATGTACATATAGATACACAGACATATTTATAGAAAGATAGTCAGCCATATAGACAGATAGATAGACAAATATATAAATATATAGATAGCTAGATAGATATATTGGTAGATAGATAGATAGTTAGTCAAATAGATAGAAAAATAGATAGATAGATAGATATATACATAGATAGATAAATAGATAGATTAATTGATAGATAGTTAGAGTAAAAGATATATAGATAGCTAGAGAAAGAGATAGATAAACAGACAGATAGTCAAATAGATAGAAAGACAAATAGATTGACAAATAGACAGAAAAATAGATTGACAGATATATAGATATATACATTATCACATACTAAAATAAAAGCCCAAATAGCTAGTGAAATTTCCTAGTTATGTGAGATTTTCTATCATTAAAATATAATAATGATAGACTAATTATGGATATTATCTCAAGCTAAAGTCCTCGTCTCAAAATATTAATGAGAATAATAATTCTACTGCAAATTTTTTAACGATGAAAATTCCCTAGCTAATTATATTTTTTTCCTTGGTACTTTTTAAGAAAATAAGAATATTAATTAATAATTTTTGAATGAATATGTACAGCAAATTTTTTTGCTAAATTAGATTGATTGATATAAAGATTGATAGAAAATATATACATATAGATAGATATACAATTAGATAGATTGATAGATTGACAAAAAAATATGCATATAGATATACAGATAAAAAGAGAGACAAACAAATAGGGAGACATACATATAGACAGACAAATAGATTGATAGATAAATAGATAGATAGACAAATAGATTTATTGATAGAAACATAGATAGAAAAATAGATAGATATGTAGATAAATAGATAGATATACATACAAATAGAGATAACAAATAGAAAAATAGATATACAATAGATAATCAGACAGATGCAGAGATAGACAAAAAGATGGATGGATAGATAGATAGACAAATAAATAGACAAATAGATATGTAAACATATATATAAATAGATAGAAAGATTGATAAATAGGTCGATAGAAAGATAGATAGATAGACACATAGACATATTGTAGATAGATAGGCAATTAGACAAATAGATAGATAAATAGATAGATATACAAATAGATAGACAAAAAGAAAAATAGTAATAGATATAGAAAGATATAAATGTAGATTGATAGAAAGATAGATATTTAGATAGATATTTAGATAGACAAATTGATAGGTAGATTAATAGATATATATAATAGATAGATTGATAAATAGATTGATAAAAAAATATAGATAGATAGATGAATAGAAAAAATGAATGATAGATAGATTGATAGACAGATAGATTAACATATAGAAAGATAGATAACAAATAGATAGGTATTTAGATAAATAGAAAGATAGATAGTCATCTAGACATACAAATAGACAAATAGATCAATAGATACATAGATAGAGAAATAATTAAACAAATTGATAGTTAGATTGATATAAAGATTAATAAGAAGATAAATTTATAGATATGGTGATCGATAAATAGTTAGATAAAATGATAGATTGGTAGATAGATTTATTGATAAATAGATTGATAGACTAATTGATAGACAAAAAGAAAGATTGATAAATAGACAGATGGATAGATAGATACATAAACAAATTAATAGATAGAAAGATAGATAAATAGATAGATAGATAGAAAAACACATAGACAAATAGATAGATAGATTGATAGATATATTGATAGATAAATTATTAGACCATTTATTAGACAAATAGATAGATTGACAGATAAATAAACATAAAGATAGATATATATATATATATATATATATATATATATATATATATAGAAATATAGTTTGATAGATAGCTAGACAAAAAGATAGATATATAGAAAAATAGATAGAGAGTTAGATAGATAGATAGATAGGTAGATAGATAGATACATAGAAAGATAGATAGATAGACAGATAAATAGATAAATAGATAGACAAACTAATACATATAAAGATAGATTGATAGATAAATAGAAAGATAGATAGACATATAGCAAATAGAAACATAGAAAGATATATGAGTATCTGTTATCTAGAAGTGTCGACAAGATTAATAAGAGTTACAAGTGTCTATAAATAATGTTAAGCAATATGAGTGTCTGTAAAAGTCAGTGTGTAAAAGTGTCAATTATAAGTGTATGTAATAAGTATCTAGGAGGACAGCATGCTGGCAGAAGTGTTGGAAGATATCCTAAAAAAGGCTGCAGGGGTCACAAAACTACTAGGAAGAAATCTGAACAGAACAAGCATATGGAAGCACAAAAAGCTCAGAGAATCAAATGGACTAGAAGATTAGTAGAGCTAAATGAATAGGAATGGTAGCTAGCAAACCGGAAACACAAAGCATAAAGATTTAATGGCATAAGTTTAATGGAAATAGAAATTTTATCACTAAGAAACTTCATAGAGAGAAAGAAAAGTGCATTAGAAATAGTTATTCATGGCACTTGATAGTTTTAATTTTACTTTAAATATTGTAAGTTAAAGTTTATGAATGGATGTAAATGGGAAATGGGTAGAAATTAGCATGTAAACAATGGTATTCCTCCTCTAAAAGAGAGGGTTATATAATGAATAAAACAAACTTTAAAAAAACATAGAAAGATATATAGACAGATAGAGAAATAGAAAGATAGATAGACAGATAGATTACCAGATATATTGATAGATAGATAAATAGATTTATTGATTGATAGACTAACTTATAGACTGACTGATATGCAGACAAAAATATTGATAGACAGATAGATAGTCATATAGACATATAGACATAGAGACATATAGAGAGAAAATAGATAGTTATACAGAAAGATGTCTAGATAGAAAGATAGATAAACAGACAGAAAAGAAGAAAAAAAGATAGATTGACATACAAATATTCAGACATATTGATAGACAGAAAGATAGATAGATTGATTGATTGATAAATAGATATATTTATTCATTGATTGATTAATAGACAGACAGACAGATAGATAGATAGACATATTGATAGACAGATAGATATTTAGATAAATTGATTCATAGACAAATAGATAGATTGATTGATAGAAATATTTATAGATAGATTGATAAATAGATTGAAAGATAGATAGAAAGATTAAGAGAAAGATAGTAAGACAGATAGATAGACATATTGATAGATAGAAAGATAGCCTTATAGTTAGACAAATGAACCAAGAGATATACAAATATATAGAAAGATTGATAAAAAGCCTGATAGGCAAATAGATAGATATATAATTAGTTATATAGATAGATTGATAGATAGAAAAAAAGATAGACAAATAGATTTGAGATATATCGACAAATAAATAGATAAATAGATAGATAGATTAATAAACAGATTGATATATAGATAGACAGACATACACACAATTAGATAGATAGAGAGATATATAGATATATAGATAGATGAATAAAGAAATAGATAGATATATAGTTAGATAGATACAGATAAAAAAATAAATACATAAATAGATACATATATAGACCGATAAAAAGGACAAACAGATAGATAGATAGATATACACATAAATAAATGAATCTATTAACAAATAGATAGATAAATATATAGACAGACAAATATATAGATAGATAAACAGATAGATAGACAACTAGATAGATAGATAGATAAACATATAGATAGATAAATATATAGATAGATAGATATATAGATAGATAGATAGAAAAATACTTATATTGATAGATAGATAAATAAATAGATAGATAGATTTATAGATAGATAGATAAATTGATTTATTAATTGATTGATAAATAGATAGAAAGTTATATAGTCAAATCAATAAACAAATAGATAGATAGATAGACAAATAGATGGATTGAGACACAAATAGATTGATAAATAGATAGATAGTAAGATAGACAGATAGATAGACAGATAGATAGACAGATAGATAGAGACATAGATAGACAAATAGATAGACATATAGATTGATAAATAAATAGACAGACAGATAAAGGATAGATAGACACACAAATATTCAGACTGCTAGATAGATAGCTAGTTAATTAGATAACTAAATAGACAGATAGACAAACATACATATAGACACACAAATAGACACATAAATACATAGACAGATATATAGAAAAATAACAGATGGATAGACAGACACATAGATAGACGAACAGATACATAGATAGATAATTAGATATACAGAATGATAGACAAATAGTTAGACAGATCAATAGACAAACATATAAATAGACAGATAGATAGACATATAAATTAACATATAGACAAACAAATAGATAAACAAAATAATAGATTGATAGATAAAATATAGATAGACAGATTGATATACAGATAGATAGACAGATATATAGATTGATTGATTGATAGATTAGACAGATTGATAGACACATAGATAGATAGACAAATAGATAGATAGATTGACAAAAATATCAACAAAAAATTAGGGTTGAAAGATAGATAGATACATAGATAGATAGACATATAAATAAACCAATAAATAGATAGATACATAGATAGGTAAATAAATAGAAAGATAGAAATATAGATGAAAAAAATAGATAGATTGATATATAGATAAAATGATAGATAGATAAAATGATAGATAGATTGATAGACATATAGATAAATAGAGAGATAGATAGATAGATAGATAGATTGAGATATATATACAAATAATTAGATAGTTAGATAAACCAATAGATAAATAGATAAATAGACTGAAGACAAATAGATAGACATAGATGCTGTATATGTAATTTGTTTTTTAATAATCTATTTGTATAACCAAATGTTTTTTGTATTTTAATATTTTCATGTAAGTGCAGGAAATGAAATATTAAGAGGTCGGGGATGCAGCACTAGCACAATAACGGAGGTCCCACTTTTAATATTTATTGTTTTTTCTATTTTAATAATAGACATAGATCAAAAATAATTATGATACAAAAGTTACATCGTTAAAACAAAAACATAACATAGATGTATAATCATTTCAAACTAAATCATCTTCATCATTAGTTTGTGCATTTGTGCAAGGCTCCCCTTCGTGGGTACTCTGCTAGAATCAGTATGTTATTAATCTTGTCATGGCTACTAACTGTCTGCATATAAGTTATCTGATATTGCATTGCATTATTCATTTCTTTCAACTCATCATTCACTTCTTTCATTTTCTTCTTATAGATCAATTCAAACTTAAATGATAAAAAGGATAACAACTTATTAATTAAGAAAAAATTATAGACATGATCATCACTTATATAGCATTTACTAATATGAATAAGGTATACTAATTGAGAGAATTGTGGAATTTTTAGTACATATATAGCATTTACTCATCATTCTGCAAAATTTCATCCATAAAACAAATATTGAATAGCCAACAGATTGTTTTACAACATGGAAGAAAAAAAATATTTTTCCAGTAGCTGTTGGAATTATCATATAGAGAAAATCTAGTAATAGATTGCTAACCACTACTGGAGTCATATGGAACATCTTGAGAATGAAGCCTATATTTAATTATTTAATGCATCAGCTTCAGAATTGACCCATACATAATCTGGATGAAGAAATCATCATTATTCAAATGAAAATCTTTTAGTTTATTGAACTTCCATGATACTATAATCGAACATCATATTTAAAACTCATGATGCATTTTGGTTTTGAACAAAAAGGATCAGAAAACACATAAAAAAATCCAATGTACATAAAATATAGAGCTCGTGAAATATTTTGGCTTCCAGTCCGACAATGTTTCTCTTTACTGATTCCATCAACTAGGTATATCTTTTGAATTCACCTGCAACGTGGGTGAATTCTTTGTTTCTATCCTCAATTCCTTCCAAAGAAGTGATTGACGCTGATGCGAAGGATGGCCGATAGATGTCTAAGTTGAGATATAGAGAAATTGAAAACATCAAATAGATTCTTGGGTTGCAATAGCATAAGCAATATGATAGTGTCAATGCATTGAGATAAGGTAAACTCATGATAATGGCAGATCAGGATCATGATGGCTCAGACATTAAAGGTTTAGTGATCGATTTTATTCATTGTTTATGGTCGTCTTTACTTAGTTTAATGATTCTTATTTGAGTTTATCACCCTAATCATGAAGGAAATGCATACAAGTGGAAGAGTTGTACCCGTCTAAACCATGCCCGAGTACAAGTCATGGATAGAAAGCTTGGGAGGTAATGCAAAGGGTTGGATGATAAAGTACTACAAGCTAGGAACATGCATAAATAGTGGGGGGGGGGGGTATTTCATGCAGCTACAAAGACACAAGAAGGATTTTATATGGATAGATGAACATGAAATGGATGTGATAGAGCTTGCCTTCAGCAAGAAAAACATGGTTTCAACACTTTGAGCTGGGAAAATACCTTAATCATAAGGGGTTGTTTATAAGATACAGAGACTTCATCAACAAGGAGCTTTTTCTATTTTTCATGCTTGATTTTCAATGATCCATACCCTCCATGGCCGATGGCCTAAAGTCAGTTCAAAGAAAGATCCTTTGTTTGTTTCAAGAAGAACATACTCAAAGAAGAAAAACTAGTCTAGTTGGGAGGTACGGTGATGAATATCACTGTTTATCACAATGGTGAATAGAGCATTTATAGTACCATCATGGGTATGGCACAAAATTTTGTTGGCAGCAACAACGTTGATGTTCTGTCTTCAAAAGGATTGTTTGGCAGTAGGAGCATGGGAGGTAAAGATCATGCAAGCCCAAGATATATATAAACCCACTTGCCTCCCAACACAAGATTCTTGTTCCCAAAAGATGATGACAATATCCTTGATTACTTGAATGAAGATGGGACCTTGGTTGAACTTGCAAGGCATGAATGATGTAGATAGAATAAAAAAAATTTATAACCAAGCCAAGGGTGCCAACGGTTCTTGGGCTTTGAAAGCACCCAAGAGAAAGAATAGTAAAAAAAGCAAAAAAAAAAGATGCAGCAATTGGATAACAGAAGAGGCAAAAGAGGAGACAGATTGATTGATTGATTGATTGACCGATGATCATATTGATAGATAAACATATAGACATATAGACAAATAGACAGATTGACATATAGATTGATAGATATAAAGATTGACAAATAGAGAGATAGATAGATAGATAGATAAAAAAATAGATAGATAGATATTTAGTTAGATTGATATATAGATTGATTTATTGGTAGATAGATAGTTATATAGATAGATTGATCGTAAAATATATCGATAGATATGCAGATATAATGATAGATACAAAGATAGATAGATAGTCATGTATATAGATTGATAAAATGAAATAAAGTTGATAGAATGATAGAATGATATACATATATATAGAAAAAGAAATAGACATATAGATAATTAAAAAGATAGACAAATAGATAGATATTTTTATGGATATTATGATAAACATATAGAGAAATAAATAAATAGACAAAAAAAATTGATAGATAAATAGACTAATTGAGATATTGTCAGATAGATCAATTGACACTTAAAAAGATAACAAATTGATAGAAATTAGAAAGATAGATAAATAGGTAGATAAATAAATAGATAACTAGAGAAATTATAAGATAGATAAAGAGTTAGAAAGATAAATAGATAAATAGAAAAATATATGGATAATTAGATAGATAGTGAGAAAGATAGATGTCTCAATAGATATATTGATATATAAATAGATAAATTGATAGAAAGATAGATACATAGATAGAAAGATTGATTGATATATAGATAGATAGATAGATAAATAGACTAATAGATAGATATACAAATAGACAGATTGATTGACAAATAGACAAATAGAAAGACAGATAGTTAACTAGACATATATATAGATAGAGAGATTGATAAATAAACAAAAAGACAAATATATAGATATAGATAGATAGAGAGAAAAATAGTGATATAGACAGATAGAGAGATAGATAGAAAGATAGTTAGTCTAATAGACTAATAGCTGATAGATAGATAGATAGATAAACAAATAAAAAGATTGTAACATAGAACATACATAGATTGATAGATAGACAGATAAAGAGATAGATATAAATATAGATAGAAACACAAATAGACATATAGACCATTTGATAGATAGACAGATATACAGATTGACAGACAAACAGATAGATAGAAAGACATCTAGACAAATAGACATAGATTGTTAGATAGGTAGTCAGATAGACATATAGATAGATAGATAGATAGTTATATAGATAGAAAGGTAGATAAATATACATATAGACATATAGACATATAGACATATAGACATATACACAAATAAACAAATAGACATATAGACAAATTGATTGATAAATGGATAGACTCATATATAGATAGAAAGAATGATTTATAGATAGATAGATAGATAGACAGATAGGTATTTAGATAGATAGATAGATAGGCAAGTAGATAAATATATAAACAAAAAGATAGAAAAATAGAATGATAGAATGATAGTAAGATAGATAGATAAATATATAGATATATAAATATTTAAAAAGATAGACAAATAGAGAGATAGAATGATAGAAAAATAGACAAATAGACATATAAATAGATAGATAGATAAATAGACAGAGATAGATAGATAGATTGACATATATGTAGAAAGTTAGATTGATAGATTGAAAGATAGAGTAAATGATAGATATATAGACATGAATAAGAAGATAAATTGATAGATATATTAATAGATATATATATATATATAAATAGATAGAAAAGTAGATAAATAGATAGATAGATATGTAGGTAGATAGATATGTATGTAGGTAGATAGGTAGATAGATAGATAGACAAATATATAGATAGATAGATAGATTGATTGATAACTAAATATATAAAATCATAATTAGAAAGATATATAGATAGATAGATGGATAGTTAGCTTTGTTGATTGATTGATAGATTTATTTATAGATTGATTGATAGATTAATAGATAAAGAGATAGATAGATAGATATATAGACAGATAGAAAAATATTACAAATAGATAGATAGATAGATAGAAAAATCGTACAAAAAGGCAGATATACAAAAAGATATATATAAAAATAGATACATATACAATTAGATAGAGTAAATTTTAGATAGTCAGATAAATAAAAAGAAAGATAGATAGAAATATAAACAGATATACAATTAGATAGATAAACATATTTATAGATAGACAGATTGATTGATTGATTGATTGAGAGATAGAAATATAGACAAATAAATAGAGAAAGATAGATAAATAGACATATATAAAGATAGAAAAAAGATAGATAGATAGATAGATAGGTAGACAGATTGATAGATAGTTAGATAGATACATAGATAGATTTATTTATAGATAGATAGATAGATAAGTAGATAGATTGATAAAAAGATCGGTAGACAAATATATAGATAGTTAGATAAATAGATATATAGATTTTAGGCAGATATAAATATACATAGCTAGATAGATAGATAGATAGACAAGTATATAGATTGATAAATAAATAGATAGATGGATACAATGATAGACAGATAGATATATAAAGAAATACATAGATAGACAGATAGAAAGATAGACAGATAGTTAGTTAGTTAAATAGAAAGAAAGAGAGATATATAGATAAATAGACAAATAAACAAATAGATAAATAGATAAATAAAAATGGAGATTGATAGATAGTAGATAGATAGATGATAAATAAAAAGATAAATAAATTGATTGATAAATAGATAAATATATAGATATATATAAATATATAGATTGATAAATAAATAAATAGATAGATAGCTAGATAGAAAATTGGTTGTTTGATAGATATATAGATAGACAGATAGACAAATAGATAAAAAGACAAATATTATAGATATATAGATAAATAGACAGATAGGAAAATAGACAATTAAATAGATATATAGATAGAATGATAGATAGATAGAAAAATAGACATATTGACAAATAGATAAATAAACATATTGACAGATAAATAGATATGTAGATAGATAGATAGTTATTCAGTTTGACAAATAGTTTGATAGATAGAAAGATAGACATATAAAAAGATAAAATCAATGAAAAATTGACATATGATAAGATAGATAGAGAGATAAATAGATAGATAGATAGATACATAGATATATAGATAGATAGAATGATAGAATGATGGAAAGATATATAGATAAACCTATAGACAGATAGATAGATAGATAGATAGATAAACAATAGACTAAAAGAAAGTTATATGGATAGATAGGAAGATATATAAACATATAGATATAGATAGGTTTATAGATAGTCAGATATATAGATTGACAAATAAAAGATAGACAAATTGATAAATAGACAGACTAATAAATCAATAGATAGTTAGACAGACAGATTGATAGATAGATAGATAGGTAGATAGATACGTAGATAGATTGTTAGATATGTAGGTTGATAGATATGTAGGTTGATAGATATGTAGGTTGATAAATAGATATATAGGTAGATAGGTAGACATATAGATAGGCAGACAGACAGACAGATAGATAGACAGATGGATAGATAGAAAGATAGACAGCTAGACAGATAGACAAGTATATAAATAGATAAATAGTTAGATATATAGATAATAGATATATCGACAGTTAGATAGATAGATAGATAGATAGACAAATTGATAAATTGCTAGATTGAAAAATTGATAGATTGAGAAATAGACAAATAGATAGATAGAAAGATAGGCAGATAGATAGATAGACAGAAAGAAAGATTTATAGACAAGTCGACTAATAGACTAATAAACTGATAGATAGATCGACATATAGACATAAATATAGATAGACAAATAGATATATAGATAGATAGACAGATAGATAGTTACTTATATAAAAAGATACATAGATAGATAGATACATAGAATGGTAGAAATGCATATATACAGATAGATAGGAAAATTAATAGATATATAGATATACAAATAGACAAATACATAGATAGATTGATAGACAGAAAGATAGATAAACAAATAGATAGATAAATAGATAGATAGATAAATAGATAGAAAAATTGATAAAAAGACATATAGACAGAAAGACTAATAGACATATAGATAGATAGATAGGTAGATATATAGATAGATATATAGATCGATAGACAAATATATAGTTAGATAGATAGATAGCTAAATATATAGTCATATAGACTAATATATATATAGATTGATACACTGATAGATAGATAAATTGATTAATTGATTGATTCATAGGCAAGTAGATATAGATAAATAGATAGAATATAGATAGATAAACATATAGACATAGAGACAATTAAAATATGGACAAATAGATATATAGATAAATAGATAAATAGATAGATAGATAGATAGATAGAAATATAGATAGATAGTCATATAGATCAATAGATAGATAGAAGTAATGATAGATAGATAGATATATTAGCAGATACTTAAATAGATAGATTGATAGATAGAAAGATTAATAAATTGTTTCATAGATAAACAAATAAATTGGTTGATAGATGAATAGATAAATAGATAAATAGATAGATAGTTAGATAGTTAGAATAATAGATAAATAGACAGATAGATATATAAATTCTCATATAGATATATTAAGAATTAGATAGATAGCGAATTAGATAGATAGATTGTTTGATAGATAGATAGAGAGATATATAGATAGATAGATAGATATATAGACAAATAGACAAATAGTTAAGTAGATAAATAGATAGATAGATATTCATATATATTGATAGATAGATAGATATTCATAATATTGATAGATAGATAGATAGGTATATTGGTAGATTGGTAAAAATATAGATATAATGTTAGATAGATAAATAGAAAGAAAGATAGATAGATAGATAGATAGATAGATTGATAATTAGATAAATAGATCATTAGATAGATAAATAGATATATAGATAGATATATAGATAGTTCATTAGATTGGTTGATTGATTGATTATTTGATAGACAAATAAATAGATAGACAAATAAACAAATAGGCAGATAGATAGAAAGATAGACAGATATTATAGATAGATAAATAGATAGGTAGATAGATAGATAGTTAGATATATATATATATATATATAATTAGATAGATAGACATAGAGACACATTGATAGATAGAAAGATAGATACAGATAGATAGACACATAGACGGATTGATAGAATGATAGATAGATAGATAGATAGATACACAGATAGTTAGATAGACAAATAGATAGATAGAAAAATATACTAATAGACTAATAGATAGATAGATCGATCGATAGATATGCAGATAGACAGATAGATAGATATGCAGATAGAAAGATAGGCAGATAGTCAAATAGACTGATACATAGATTGACAAATAGATTGATAGTTAGATAAATAGATAGATAGATAAACAGATAATATATAGACAAATAGACAAGTATACAGGTAGATAAAAAGATCGATACATAGATAGATAGACAAATAGATAGATAGATAGTCAAATAAATATAGACAAATAGACTAGTAGATAGATAGATAAATGAATAGATAGAAAGATAGAAAGATAGATAGATAGACAGATAGAAAGATAAATAGATAGACAAATAGAAAGATAGACTAATAAAAAGATATACTATATTGAAATATATAATGATACTTAGATAGACAATATGAAAGATAAATAGATTCATACATAGATAAAATAGATTGATAAAAAGATTGATAGATCGAAAGATAAATAGATAGATATATAGATAGACAGATAGATAGATCAGATGGATAGATATGTAGACAATTAGAGAGTTAGATAGGTAGACAGATAGATAGGTAGATAGGTAGAGATGTACACAAGTAGAATTGTAGACATATAGACATGTAGATAGGTAGAAGGGTAGATAGATAGACAGGTAGACAAGTAGACAAGTAGACAAGTAAATAGGTAGATATCTTGATGGGTAGATAGGTAGACAGTTAGACATTTATACATGTAGACAGGTAGATAGGTAGACATATAGATAGTTAGATAGGTTGATAGGTAGACAAGTAGACAAGTAGATAGATAGATAAAAAACATATAGACAGCAAGATTGATAGACAAATAAATAGGTAGATAGATAGATAGATAGATAGATAGATAGATAGACAAATATATATATATATATATAGACAGATAGACAAATAGTCATATAGATAGCTAGAAAGAAAGAGAAATAAATAGATAGACATATAGACTTTTATACATATAGATAGATAGATAGAAAAAAATGTTGACATATTGTTAGAGGGATAAATTGACAGATCAAAAGATAGAAAAAATTGATAGATAGATCGATACATAGATAGATATATAGATATATAGATATATATATATATATATATATATATATATATATATATATATAGGCATAAAGATAGATAGATAGATAAAAAGATATATAATTAAATAAAGAGATAGATAGCGAGAAAGATAATTAGTACTATATATATATAGATAGATTGATTGATAGACAGATAGACATATAGTTAATTAGACAGATAGATAGATTGACATATAGATAGATAGGCAGATAGATAGATAGATACAAAGATAGGAAAATATACATATATATAGATAGAAAGATAGACATATAGTCAGAATGTCAGTTAGTCATATAGATAGATAGATAGTTAGTTAGACAGGAAGTAAGAAAAATAGATAGATGGTTAGATAGAGAGACAAAAAGAAAGATATACATATATATAGATAGTCATATATAAAGATAGATAGAAAGTAAAGATAGACATATAGGTAGATAGACAGATAGACATATAGACATATATACATTTTGATAGATTGATAGATTGACAGATAGAATGATTGATAGAAGGACATATAGATAGACGGATAGATAAAAAGATATACAAATAGAAAGATTGATTGATTGATTTATAGATAGATAGATTGTAGATAAATAAATAGATAGATAGATAGATAGACAGATACACATATAGAAAGATGATAGATAGACGGATAGATTGATAGAGTATTAGATAAATAGAAAGATAGAAAGAAACATAGAATGAAAGATAGATTGGCATATTGAATGATTGACAGATAGATAGATAAATATAAAGATTGACAGATAAATAGATAGACAGTTAGATATGTAAATAGGTTGATAGATAGGTAGATACATAAATAGACAAAGAGATAGATACATAGAAAGATAGATAGATAGACATATATGTAGATTTAAAGATAAACATTTGGACTAAAAGACAAATATAGATAGATATATAGATAGATAAATAGACAAATATATATATATATATATAGACAGATAGATAGATAGATATATAGTAAATAAATGACAATATATATAGATATACAAATAGATAGATAAACAGATCGGCAAATATATAGATAGAAAGATATAAAGATAGACAGATAGACAAATTGACAAAAAGATAGATAGAGACATAAATATATAGACAGATTGATAGAAAGACACTAAAAGAGATTGAGAGATTGACAAATTGAAAGATTGATAGATAGACATATAAACAGATAGAGAGATAGAAAGAAAGATAAATAGATAGGTAGAAATATAGATAGATAGTTAGTTAGTTAGACATATAAACTTATAAATACATAGACAAATAGATAGGTAGATATGTAGATAGACTGATAGAAAAATAGATAGACAGATATATAGATCAATAGACAGATAGATATATAAATTATTAGACAGATTGAAAGATAGACAAATAGAGAAATATATAATAATATTGATAGACATATGGATAGATAAATAATTATACTTATAGACATATAAATAGATAGACATACAGATAGATTGATAGACAAATAGCTAGATAGATAGATAATAAGATTTGCAAGTAAATTAATAGAAAAAATAGATAGAAAAGTAGATAGAATGATAGAAAGATATGAATTAAACATTTTGACATATAGATAGATAGAAATATAGATATTTAGACAAATACACAAATAAATAGACTGATAGTTAGATAGACAGATTGATAGAATGAATGATTGACAGATTGAAAGATAGAGAACTTCATAGATAGATAGATAGATAGATAGATAAATAGGTAGACATATTGATAGACACATAGAAAGATAGATCATTAGATAGATACATTCATAGAAAAATATATAGATAGATAGATAGATAGCTAGATAGATAGATAAAAAGATAAAGATAAAAAGATAGAAAGATAGAAAGATAGAAAGAAAGAAAGATAGATAGATAGATAGATAGATTCAGAGAATGATAGAAAGATAGAAAAATAGATAGATAGATAGCCAAATAGATAGAAAGACATATATATAGATAGATAGATATAAATATACATAGATAGACAGATAGATAGATACAAATATTGATAAATAGACATAATGATAGAGAGACAAATAGAAATAAAAATAGATAGAAAATAGATTGAAAAAAAGTTCAATAGATAATTGATAGATAGATAGATATATATAGTGATAAACAGATAGACTACTAGACACTTAGACACAAAGACTAATAGTAAGATAGATATATAAATAGATAGATAGATAGATAGATAGACAAATAGATAATTCGATAAATAGAAAGATAGATAGAAAAAATGTTAGATTGATAGGTAAGTTGATTATATAGATAGATAGATAGATAGAATTATAGATAGATAGAAAGAAAAAAAAATAAACAGATAGATAGATAGATACACTGATAGAAAGATAGATAGATAGACAGATAGATAAATAGATAGATCGATAGATAATGATATAGATTGTTAGATAATAAGATTGATAGATAGGAAATAAAAAGATAAATGATTTGATAGATAGATAAACATATAAATAGATCGATAGATAGACATACATAACGATAGAAAGATAGATATATATATTATATATATATATATATATATATTGATATAAAGACCATAAGATAGATAGACATAATGATAGAATGATAAATAGTTAGACATATAGTTTGATTGATAGAATGATAGAAAGATAGATAGATAGATATATAGATAGATATACAGATAGAATGATAGACAAATATATAATTTATAGATATATACATATAGAGATATACATAAATAATCATATTTATAGAGTTATAGATTTATAGATAGACAAATAGATAGATAGATAGATATAAAGATATACATATAGACAGATTGATATATAGACAGATAAACATATTGACATATAGACATATTGATAGATAGACAGATAGAAAGATAAAAAATAAACATATAGATTGATTGATAGATCGACATATAGATAGATAGTCAGATAGATAGTTAGATAGGTAGACAAATAGACTAATAGATAGATATACAGATAGATTGTCAAATAATTTAATAAAAAGATAGATAGATAGACAAATATACAGATAGATAGTTAGATAGATAGATAGATATAAGATAGAATCAGAGATAGATAAATAGATAAAAAGATAGAGAGATAGACAGATTTATAGATAGGCAGAGAGATAGATAGATAAATTTAAAAATTCACAGATAGATAATAGAAATATAGACAGAAAGACAAATAGATAGTTAGAAAAGTTAGATAGGTAGACAGATAGACAGATTGATAGAAAACTAGATAGAGAGATAGATAGATAGATAAATAGATATACTGATAGACATATATATATATATATAGATAGACATATAGACAGATAGACTTATATAAAAATAAATAGAAAGTTAGATTTTATAGATAGATAGATATACATATAGATAGATTGACAGATAGATAGAAAGACATATAGACTTATAGACATAAAAATAGAGATAGATGGACAGATCGATAGATAAATAGCTAGATAGATAGAAAGATAGACAAATAGATAAATACACAGTTAGATACAGAAAGATAGATAGATAGACAGATATATAGATAAATAGTTAGACATATAGATAGATAATTAGATATATAGATAGATAGACATAAAATAATAGATTGATAGACATACATATAGACAAACAAAAGATAGATAGATAGAAAGATAGATAGATACAAAGATATATGATAGGTAAGTATATAAATTGATAGATAGAATTACAGACAGAATGATCGATAACTTTATAAATAGATAGATAAATAGATATATAGATAGATTGATAGATTGATAGATAGGTAGACAAATATACAAATAGATTGATGTACACATAGATAGACATATAGATTGACAAATAGTCAGATAGATTAGCAGATATAAAGAGACACAAATTGATAGATAGATAGATAGGCAGAAAGATTGACAAATATAAAGTTAGAAAGATAGATTGATATAAACATATAAAGATAGATAGAGAGGCAAATCGAATGATAGATAAATAGATAGATAGATAGACTGATAGATAGATTGATATATTGACAAATTGACAGATAGTCATATAAATAGATTAGCAGATTGAAAGATGAGATTTTTGAAAGATAGATAGATAGAGAGATAAATAGGTAGATAAACAGACCGACAGACAGATAGATTTATTGATAGATAGTGTGATAGATTGACATATAAATAGATAGTTAGATAGATATATATATATATATATATATATATATATATATATATATATATATATATATATATATATATATTGATTTTTTGATTGATATATTGATAGATAAATAGACAGATAAATAGATAGACATATTAGACAAATAGATAGATAAACATAAAGATAGATAGATAAAAAATTAGACAGATAGTCATATAGATATATAGAGTGATAGATAGATAGACCTATATATAGATATAAATAGACACATAATGATATATACAGATAGATAGATAATAGATAAATAGACAATAGATAGATAGACTGGTAGATAGATAGACAAATACACTAATAGATAAATAGACAGATTGTTAGATTGATAGATAAATAAATAGATAAATAGATAGAAAGACAGATAGATAGATAGATCAATAGATAGATATACAAATAAATATAGAATTATTTTAAAGATAGATAAATAGATATATATATATATATATATATATATATATATATATATATATATATATATATACAGATAGAAAAATAGATAGATAGATAGATAGACACAGACAGATAGATAGATAAATAGGTCTATAGATAGATAGGTTGACTTGTAGACAATTAGAGAGGTAGACATGTAGACAAATAGATACATAGATACATAGATACATAGATACATAGTTTGATATATAGATAGACATATAGTTAAATAGAAATATAGAATGATAGATAATAGATAGATACAGAAATAGACCAACTGATAGAAATACAGATAATTTATAGATATATATACATATAGAGAAATTTTTAAACAGATAATAGATAGAATGATGGATAATTTATAGACATGTATACATATAGAAAGATACATAAATAGACAAATAAGCAAATTTATAAATTTATAGATTGATAGATAGACAAATAGATAGATAGATCGATATAAAGATAGACATATAGATAGATACATATATAGAAAGATAGATATATAGACATATTGACATATTGACAGACAGATAGATAGATAGATATATAAACAAATAAACATATAGATTGATTGACAAATCAATAGATTGATAGATAGACAAATATAAAGATACATAAATAGATGGATAGATAGATAGATAGACATACAAATAGAAAGATAGATATATAGAAAGACATATAGATAGAGATATATATATATATATATATATATATATACAAATAGATAGATATATATATATATATATATATACAAATATATAGATAAATAGCTATACAAATAGAAAGATATACAAATAGAAATATAGACAGATAGACAGATAGCAGATATACAGACAGATAGGTAGATAGATATAAAGATTGATAGACAGATAGACATGTAGATAGGTAAACAAGTATATAGGTAGACAAATAGATAGATTGATAAATAGAATGATAGAATGATTGTAAGATAGAAAGATAGTTAGATAGTTAGGTAGAAAGATAAAAATAAATATATATAAATATATATAGATAGAAAGATAGATAATTAGATAATTATAAATTTAGATAGTTAGATTGATTGATTAATAGATTGATAGATAGATAGAAAAATAGATAGAAAAATAAATAGACATATAGGCCAATAAACAAAGACACAATTAATATAGATAGATAAATATACATATAGACAAATAGATAAATAGATAGATATATAGATAGACTGATAGATTAATAAACAAATAGGTCATTAGATAGATAGACAAATAGAATATAGATAGATAGATAGACAGATAAACAACTAAACATATGAATAGATAGACAAATAGACAGATAGTCAAATAGAAAATTAGACAGATAGATAGATAAATATATAGATAGATATATAGATTGTCATATAGATATATAAACATATAGAGAGATAGAATGGTAGACAAATAGACTGATAGAAAGATAGTTATATATAAAGATAAACAAATAGATAGATAGACATATAGAGCGATAGAAAGATAGATAAATAGATAGACAGATAAATAGATAGACAGATACATAAATACATAGATATATAAATAGTGAGATAGATAGATAGATTTATAGATTTATAGATAGACAGATAGACAGATAGGTAAGTAGATAAATAGAGAAATAGATAGAGAGACAGATATATATATATATATATATATATATATATATATATATATATATATATATATATATATATATATATATATATATATATATATATATATATATCTATCTATCTATCTATATTTTTATATATTTATATATAGACAAATAGATTGACATACATACAGATAGATAGATAGATAGATAGACAGATTGAAATATAATTAGATAGACAGTATGGTAGATAGAAAGAAACATAGATAGTCATATGACAGATAGATTGATATAAATATAGATAGATAGACAGATAGACAGATTGATAGATTAACAGATAGATAGATTTTTTAGATTGACAGATTGACAGAGAGATATATAAATAGATTGATAGATGAATAAATAGATAGATTGATAGATTAAAAGATATATAGATTGATAGAAAATTATATAGACAAAAAGATAGATAGACAAATAGATAGATAGTAGATAGTAGATAGATAGTAAGATAGATAGATAGATAGAAAGATAGACAGAAAGATAACAAGATATAAATATAGATAGAAAGATTGAAAGATAGACATGTAGACAACTAGATAGTTAGAGAGATAGACAAGTAAAGAGATAGATAGTTAGGTTTATTGGTTGACAAATATCAGATAGATAAATAGAGAGATATATATTGATAGATATACAGATAGACAGATAGTTAGATAAACAAATACATAGATAGCCTGATAGACTGAGAGACAGATAGATAGTCATATAGACTAATAAAAAAATAGACAGATAAACAAATATATCGATAGACAGATAGTTAGATATATAGATAGATAGATAGATAAAAGATAGAATCACAGACAGATAGATAGATAAAGAGATAGAAAGATAGACAAATATTTAGATTGGTAGAGAGATATATAGATAGATTTAAAAATTCACTAATAGATAATAGGCATATAGACAAAAAGACAAAAAGAAAGTTAGACAATTTAGATAGGTAGACGAATAGATAGAAAGATAGAAAAATAGATAGTTAGATAGATAGATAAATAGATAGACTGATAGATAGATATACAGATAGACATATAGATAGCTAGACATATATACAGATAAATGGAAAGATAGATATTATAGATAGATAGATATACATATAGATAGATCGATAGATAGATAGAAAGACAGATAGACTTATATACATAAAGATAGAGATAGACAGACAGATAGATAAATAGATAAACAAATAGATAGATAGAAAGATAAACAAATTGATAGATGCATAGATATATACATAGAAAGATAGATAGAGAGACAGATATATAGATAGATAGATAATTAGATATATAGATAGATAGATAAACATATTAAATAATAGATTGATAGACAGACAGATTGACAGATAGACAGACAGACAGATACAAAGATATATAGATAGGTAAGTAAATAAACTGATAATTGATAGATAAAAATTTAGACCGAATCATCCATAACTTTATAATTAGATTGATATATATATATATATATAAAGATATATAGATAGATAAATAGATAGATAGCTATATAGATAGATATGTTGACTTGTAGAAATGTAGACTAGTAGACATGTAGAAAAATAGATACATAAATACATAGAATGATATATAGATCGATAGAAAAACATATAGATAGATAGGCATGTAGATAGCTAGATAAATAGATAAATAGATATGTAGAATGATATAATGATAGAAAAATAGGAAATTAACATATATACATATAGAGAGATTAATAGATCAATAGTTAGATATATTGACTGATAGTTAGATAGTTAGACATATAGAGAGATATACAAATAGTTAGATAGATTGATAGACATAGAAAGCCATGCAGATTGATAAATAGTCATATAGATAGATTGATAGATACAAAAATAGACAAAGAGATAGATAGATTCATTGATAGAGAGATAAATAGGTAGACATATATACAAACAGTCAGATAGATAATTATATAGATAGATATTTGGATAAATAGATAGATAGATAGAAGATACATTGATAGATAGATAGATATATAGACTGATAGAGAAATAAATAAACAGTATAAAAAATTCTCAAATAGAAAGAGAAATTTCCCTAGCTTATTGGGTTATCCCGTCGCTAAAATAGATTAACAACAGATTTACGATGCAAATTATCCCAAGCTAATGTGCTTTTCACAAAATTTTAGCAATACAAAAAATTCCTAGCAAATTTTTGAACAACGGAAATTCTCTACTAATTATATTTATTTCCTTGCTAATTTCTATTATAATTAAGAGTAGTAATTAATATTTTTCGAATGAATATATATATAAAATTCGCTAGCTAAATTAGCAAAGGAAAAATCCCTAGCTATTTTCATTCCAAAACTATTTTCACAATTTTAATTTTTTACAAAAGATTTTTGATTACATATATTTAATTTTTATATTAAATTAAAAAAAAACATATTATATAAACTGTTATTTATATTTATTAAAAAGTAAAATCAGTTAATAAATTATTCTGATTCAAAAGTTACATAGTTAAAATAAAAACATAACATAGGTATATAATCTTTTAAAACTAAATTATCATTCTCATTATTAACTGGTGCATTTGTGCCATGCTCTCTTGTGCGGGTACTCTTCTGGAACTCGATGTGCTATCTGTCACATCAATGCTGCTAGTTTTGACTTCATATAGTTCATCTACTATTGCATTGCATTCTTCATTTCTTTCATCTCATCATTCACTTCTTTCATTTCATACTTTTCTTCCTTCAAAAAGTAATCTAAAGATCCATAAAACTTCAATTGGCTTAGAAGCAGCTGGCATACATTTCTCAATGAGTTCCTGTGATAAAATAGAAAATAAAAAATCTATGCTAGATATTAATAAATTAAATATTATATTTTTGATTACACACTTAACTCTCAACATTTATGCTAGTAGTCAAATAGTTATGGAACCACCAAAGTAGTGGCCACTTTCATAACAACTATATAGTTTTTACTCACATGATTCTACATGGAAAATCACTTTCTTTGATACATATAAAAAACACCCAATGAGATTTGAGTTAATACTTTCTCCATTGGTGAATTGGCCTATCAATGTTACATGCATTAATGACTACCTCTGTTGATATCATTGTACTTTATATAAGATTTGAGTTACCATAAATATGCTCCTTCAATTTTCCATTGTGCATGAACTCATAAACAAGCATACTGCCTCCTACTTGAAAATATCAATGAATTGCACTAATTTTCAATGATGTATTCTTGCAAGTATAGGCATATATAAAAGATGAAAAATTGGTCCAAACAACAATTAGCATCTACAATTTTTTGATATGAATAAAGAAGATATTTTAGCATTGTGCGTTAACCTAGGAGTTATCATGGATAAAAATAATAATATATGATTATGTTTTTTTTTGTTGAGATATGTTTCTAGTTTGTATATAGTTCAGTCAATGAGCTACTCATAGTGTTCAGGGTGCTCCAATCTCATAGGTTATATTTATTCATGCATCATGGTTAATAAAGTCGCATTATTTCATTTTTACTTTCTAACTTGATATCAATGACCCAGACCACTAGAACTTTAAGAAATTTAAAAAAAGAGAATTTTTCGTAGAGAAAGAAATAGTGAATAGTTAGATAAGAGAAGTCATTGTTAAACTTGTTGTTCAAACCATAAAAGAGCCTAAGGGTTAAAGCTATAAAAAATAGGAGAATTACCAAAGGTGTAAACTTATTCCATGGAAGATTTGCTTAGGAAAGTGTAATGAAATACGAGAGCAAGAAAAATCATTATTCATATCCTATTTTTATCATTTATTATAAATTAAATTTGAATGAAACATAAAAAGAATCCCATGAACACATGATATTCATCCATTATATGCACAAAAATGAATAAAAAAAGTACATTAGTTTGCATAAAACATGTAAAACATTATAACGATGATTTCTCCATCAGGTGGATTGGGCTAAGGATGTTAGACTTGTTCATCTCCATGATGCACCATTCATGACCATCTCATCCAACATAAAATGTGTCTTTTCCAAATGAAACATCGCTTCAAAAAAAAAGTCTAAATATGTATTCATATATTTAAATCTATATATTTGTTTATAACTTTGTATACATTTATGTATAACTACTTTTAACTACTTGTATTTATATATATATATATATAACAATATGTTTAACTATATATAACTTTATTTTTAACTATATATATTATAGGTATAAAAACATATTACTATAAATAATTGTCTTTGACTATATGTATAACTAAAACAATATTATAAATACCTATATTTAAATATATAATTAACAACATATATATTTAATATACATTTAATATATTAGTATATAAAAATATATTTTATTATATCTACACCTATACATAACTATTAGTATAAATATATAAAATTATATGAACAAATATATATACCTACATGTATAAATATAAGTATAATTATATATGTGGCTATATATATAATCACATATAACTATATTTATAATTACATGTTAAATAACATACAACATTATGTTTAACTATATGTGTATAACTATATATATATATTTGTATAACTATGTTACACTATATATAATTAAATATAACTATATTTGTAACTATGTATACATATATGTATACATATATTTAAATCTATATATTTGTTTATAACTTTGTATATATTTATGTATAACTACATATAAATACTTGTATGAATATATCTATATATATAATTATATGTTTAGCTATATATAACTCTATTTTTAACAATATATACTATTAGGTATAAGAACATATAACTATAAATATTTGTCTTTGACTACATGTACAACTATAAAAATATTATACATAACTATATTTAAATATATAATTAAGAACATATATATATATATTATACATTTTAATATATTAGTATATAAAATGTATTTTACTATTTCTATACCTATAGATAACTGTATGCATACATATATAAAATTATATGAAAAAAGATATATACCTACATGTAAATATAAGTATAACTATATGTATAACTATATGAATAACCACATGTAACCATATTTATAATTACTTGTATAACAACATACAACATTATGTTTAACTACATGTCTATAACTATATATAAATATTTGTATAAGTATGTAACATTTTATATAATTAAATAAAACTATATTTGTAACTATGTATACATATATATATAAATATATGTAAATCTATATATTTTTTATAACTTTGCTTACATTTATGTATAACTACTTATAACTACTTGTATGAATATATCTATATACAACAATATTTTTAAATATATATAACTCTATTTTTAATTATATATACTATAAGTATAAGAACATATAACTATAAATAATTGTCTTTGTCTACATGTATAACTATAAAAACATTATACATAATTATATTTAAATATATAATTAATAACATATATTTATTATACATTTTCATATATTAGTATATAAAATGTATTTTACTATATCTATACCTAGAGATAACTATATGTATACATTTACAATTATATGAAAAAATATATATACCTACATGTTAAATATAAGTATAACTATATGGTTAACTATATGAATAACCACATGTAACTATATTTATAATTACATGTATGACAACATACAACATTATGTTTAACTTTATGTCTATAACTATATATAAATATTTGTATAGCTATGTAACACTCAATATAATTAAATAAAACTATATTTGTACATATGTATACATATATATATATATAAATATATGTAATTCTATATATTTGTTTATAATTTTGCATACATTTATGTATAACTAATTATAAATACTTGTATGAATATATCTACATACAACTATATGTTTAACTATATATAACTTTATTTTTAATTATATATACTATAGGTATAAGAACATATTACAATAAATAATTATCTTTGTCTACATGTATAATAATAAAAATATTATACATAACTATATTTAAATATATAATTAACAACATATATTTAATATACATTTTTATATATTAGTATATAAAAATGTATTTTACTATATCTATACCTATAGATTACTATACGTATAAATATATAAAAGTATATGAACGAATAAATATACCTACATGTATAAATATAAGTATAACTATATTTGTAACTACATGTATAACTACATGCAACTATATTTATAATTACATTTATAACAACATACGACATTATGTTTAACTATATGTGTATAACTATTTATATATATTTGTTTAACTATAAAACACTCTATATAATTAAATATAACTAAATGTGGCATTATTTTTTATCCTGACAATATTTAGTAGCTCGTTGAGTTTGAACTCACAACCACCAAGGAGGCTTACTTTTATCTCAAGATTCAATGTATCGAGCCTTTTGTTTTTGATGTGTCAATATATATATATATACACATTTAATTGATGTTTATAATATATATATATATATATTTAATTAATTAATTATTTATTAATATAGTTTTTATATATAAATATAATATATATATTAATATTGTATTTTGTGTGTAGATATATATATTTTATTGAACACGTGTAATAATGTTAAAAACTATCGATTAATATTCAAGCTCATTTAAATTCATTGAAAAAAAACTAAGACATAAATATTAACAAACAAATCAAGCATCATTGAACTTCATTGAATTTTAATTTTACTTATTTATTCATATTAAAAATTTGTTACATTTTAAAAAAATATTTAATAAATAAAATTAAATATAAATCATAAATATATATGGAATACATTTGTATATCTTCAGAATGCATCAAAACACTTTGTTTGTTTTTCTAATTGATTTTTGAGTATTAATACACATTATTACTAATAAATGAGAGTTGTTATAATATTATCATATGCTTATTTAAATAATATTGTAAAGCATTGGAATACAACAAAGATATTATTTTATCATTTTTATTTTATAGTCTCAAATTAAAATTAAATAACATTAAACATTTTTATTGCGACTCTCCACAAGACCATTCCATTTCCTAAGGGCGTGTTTTGATTTTGCTATTTGTTATTAAAAAATTCTTCAATTAGCTTAACTATTACCATATATTTCATTTTCCATTGAAATTATATAATAGATATTTGTGTCAGAATAATATTGTGTAAAGTGTAGTTATTATCACAATAATATAAATGATCGAAGATCCTCCTCATGCACACAATATTAATCTGGATGTTCATTGTAAATCATTACAAGTTCTAAAATCATTAATTACTAGTATATAATTAATGGTTATATCTTTAATTTTGTAAAATTAATAATTTCCCATTTTTCGTATTGATTAGGTATTAATTGAGGTGTATGTAAGTTTTCTTAACCAAACAATCTTTTGATTGTAGTATTCCACAAAATAATTATAACGTTAATGTCTATAATCATTTGTATCTCTAATCAGTTTAAATTTGTAAGGCTAGAAATCTATAATTGTAGCTTGCTTCACATCTATGTTTTCTAGTTGAATACTTTGTATGATATATTTTTTAATTCAAAATTTGTTTTAATTCATGTCTGAATTCTTCATTAATTCATTTGCCAAGAGTTCTTGGAATTAGATATCCATTCCATTAATTTATTCTTTTTTTATTTTTATATTCAAAGATAGAGTTGAATCATAGTAAAAATTGTGCTATTTGATCTTCATTGAGAAGTGAGAAGCTTACTCCTTTAAAATTTCATTTTATTTCTTTTTGCTTTCCTTTCTTGTCCATTCATATATTTTACTCCATTCATCTAGTAATAGCATGATATCTATTAATCTTTACCATGCTAAATGCTTATTTATTAAAGAAGATTTTGCCAATGTATTACCTCGATATTCACAATATTTTATATTTAAATATTCATTTGTAAGTAATTTTATTTAATTATTAGTATATTTTGAAGTAATTATATGTTTCATTCTTAAATAATAATTGAGCATTATTCTTTGCAAATAAAATAGGCAAAATGAGTTAGATCATCTGTGGATGTACAAAAGGTTTATTTAATGGAATTTTGGACCAATTTTTTTTGAGTAGGCTTTAAACATTCATCAACTTAGCGGATAGGCAATCAAAATGGATGGATGGAGAAAAAATTAAGTGTCCATGTAAGAACCAAAAGTGTTAGAATATCCCATTTCATGATGTAAACACTATAAGATATCATTTGGTTAAATATGGCTTTGTACCAAATTATTTTTTTTAGATTTATTATGCGGAAAGTACAATCTCTCTGATCATTGATCAAAATGAGGGTACTAAATTATTTGCATGTGGGAAAGAAGCATCATACACATACCATAGAATGATCATGGAAGCTACTGGTGCTGACTTCAATTTGGATTACATGGATGAACCACCAAAACATGAAGCTTAGAAATTTTACTAAATACTTAAAGCTACTGATAATGAGTCGTGGCATGGCTATAAAACACATTCGCAATTTTCACTCTCGGCTTGACTTATGAGCATGAAATTAAAAAATCATATGTCTAAGAAATTATTTGATCAGGTGACATAACTAATGAAGTAAATTGTTTTGTGAATTAATTTGGTCACTAACAACTTTTACAACACTAAGAAGTTAGTACGTGGTATGAGCCTACTAGTATAAAAAATTGATTATTGTTTCAATGGATGTATGTATATATTGAGGTGGTCAAAGTAATGTTATTAGTTGTAAGTTTGTGATCATCTTTGGTTTAAGAAGGCACCTTGTGTGGTAGATATGTGACAAAAGATGAAAGTTGCATTTAAGAAGATGTATTACTTTCCTTTAATTTTCAATTATAGAGACTATATGAATTAAATGCTAAAGCAAATAATATGAGGTGGCATTATGAACATGAGACTGAAGAAGGGATGATGTTACTTCCATTAGATTCTCATTCTTGAAAGTATTTAGTCATTTACATCAAGATTTTGCTGCTGAAAATCAAAATGTGAGCTTAGGACTCTACACTGATAGATTTTAGCCATTGGCCAATCTGGACAATAGTATTCAAATGGCCTATGATAGTGACACCTTATAATTTACCTCTGTGGTTGTGTATGAAGGAGCAATATATGTTTTGACAATTATGGTTCAAGGGCCAAAAAATCCGAAATACATGCTAGATGTTTTCTTATAGCTTCTTATAGTAGTGTTAAATTATTTGTGGGATGTTGGCATGAATACATATGAAATCTCAAAGAAGAAAAATTTTATTATGTGGGCAGCCCTTATGTGGATAGTAAGTGACTTTCCAGTATATTAAATGTTGTCTGGTTGAAGTATTGCAAGACAATTTGCATGCCCATATTGCATGAAAAAGTCCGATGCATTTACTCTCAAATTCAGTGGTAAATAGTCATGGTTTGATAATCATCATAATTTTTACCTATGAATCATTCATATTTAGAAATAGAAATATTTCGAAAAAATACATTAGTGATAACAGTTGCACAAGCTATTCATTCTGAAGATGATATTTTGGCAACGATTCAGAGTTTAGGTATGAAGACACTAACTGAAAAGATGCTATTGAAACTAATGGACCAATATGAAAAATTTGGAGGAGGAAATGTGATATATTTTGGGACATGCCCTATTGGAAGTCCAATTTAATTCGTAATAACTTGGATGTAATGAATATTTAAAAAAATATGTTTGAAAATATTTTCAACATTATCCTTAATGTAGACGGAAAAACAAAAGACACTTTAAAATCAAGACAAGAGATGAATGATTAATGTCAGCTCCTGATTTAAACTGAACAAGGCAACAGGAAAATTCTTTAATGCTTGTTACACTTGATAATAGGCAAGAAAGATATTATGTGAATGGCTTAAAAATTTAAAATTGTATGATGGATATGTGTCAAATATGGGTAGATGTGTGATATAAGAATCTTAAGTTATTTGGAATGGAAAACCATAACTATCATGTATTTATGCAAAGATTAATAACAATTTATTCCGTGAATTACTTACCCTTTGTGTTTGGAAGGTCCTTACAGAATTTAGTTTTTCTTCAAATAGCTTACTACAACCACAATCAAAATAGATAACAAGGTAGGCTGGAGATGATACCACTTATTCTTTGTAAGCTTGAACAAATATTCCCACAGGCTTCTTTGACTCAGTGGAGCATTTTCTGGTTCATTTGGCATATTAAGCCAGGATAGCAGGGCTAGTACAATACAGGTGGATTTATCCTTTTGAAAGGTAGATACATAAAAGTAGCTATGTTTTATTATTCAAATATAAAGTTATATTGTAATTTAATATAATTGAAACCTAACATTTTTATTGTAGGCATCTTCATAAGTTGAAATTGAATGTTAGAAACAAGGAAAGAGTTGAAAGTTTAATTTGCAATGCATATTTAGTAGAATAAGCATCATCTTTTTGTTCTTATATTTTGAGGATCATGTCAATACAAAGAATAGAAATGTGTCTCGAATTGATGAAGGTCATGTGCTGCTAGAAGATGATTTTGTGGACAAGTTATCTATCTTCAAGCACCCTGGAAGAGCATTTGGAAGAGCAAAGAAAAGATGTACAACAAATGAAGAGTACGTATTACTTAATTGTTAGAAGGTTGCACCATATATTGAGTATCTATACCCAAAATGGTTAGGTTTAATAATAGTTAAAATTGATTTACATTTTTCTTCCTATTTTATATTTGTGTAGTATTTATGTTGAGCAATTAAAAAACATGCAACCAATAATTTCTAGCCATGAGGATGATTGTATGCTAGAAATAGAATTTCTGAATTGGTTCAAACAATGTGAGAATTATTAAGTTTAAATTTTTGAATTATTTAATTTATTAGTATCTTTTAGTTTTTAACATCATTTGTATAATTTATGCAACAGAAAATGATCCTTCAAATAGAAATTCTAATATTTTCATTCAGAATCTAAGTAAATGCCCATTTAGATATGACAACCTATCTTGGGTATTTTGTCAATGGATATAAATTCACAGAATTATGTATGGTTCTTCTAAAGCAACAATGAATAGTGTGTATGCATTAAAGGCTCAATTTATAGTGCAGATGAGATTGATTATCACGGTCACCTCACATAAGTTATTGAGTTAGAGTATCCTGGACTTGAAAATAACAAGATTGTATTATTAAAGTGTGAGTGGTTTGATCCTACATGAAATATGGGTACAAAGATTCATTCGATTATAAGCTAGTTGATTTTACCTATAAACGTAGATATAATCGATATGTGCCATTTATTATGGTAGTTCAATCCCTCGAGTATATTATTGTACATATCCATGTTTATCTCATGATAAGAAAGACCAGTGCGTTATTTTCAAAATTAAAGCTCGATCAAATTTTAAAGTACCAACATTTCAAGAAAGAAGTGCAAACTTAGCTTTTCATCGCATTCCAATAAGATGGCATTAATAATATTGTGCTTGTCATGTAGATGAAGATCCTATAAATTTATGTGACTAAAATAGTGGCCTAAAAGAAATTGAAGATGAATAATTTCTATCTGAAGATGTGTTGGAACTTCCATCAGAATCAGACAAATGACAGAAGATCCATTGGAGGATGACAGTGATGTCGATAATTTAATTGTTGATTATTTTATAATATTATACTATCAAAGACTTTTTATATTTTGTTGAAATCTATTGGTGTATTATTCTAAAATGCATGGTTGTTCATCATATCTCTATTATTTGTTCTATGTTTTTATTTTTGTATAGTTGATGGCACCTAAAGGACGTGTTCGTGGTGGAGGTGGATGTGGATGTAGAAATGGATGAAATTCATCTTGTATTTTACATCTTGTTCAAATTTAGTACCATCTCATACCTACAATATCCAGACTTCAATAGCACAATCACCATCTCCATCTCCATCATCATCATCATCATCTTTGACACCTTTACCATTACCTTTATTAGATATAAGCCCACCACCCATTGTCCTTCCTACACACATTTTTATCCATCATTAATTTATACACCACCTTTTACACCGATAGTTCCCCCATTTACAATACCATCGACATCATAAAATGTTGTGCCTTCCTCTACATTCAGTGCTAAGTTAGTAATTGAGATTGTGGATGGGAGGTATAATAATATGTAAATATTAGTTGAATAAAAATTATGATGTTTCTTTTAGTAGTTTTTTTATATATAGTATTGATTTAAGTGTTTCCATGTTATTTATTTATTTATATAGTATTATTCCATCTCACAAGTGTTCGGTTATAATTACAAATTCTTTCAATAAAATGATCGATTCTAAAGCATTCTCATGAAAGAAAGTTTTAGAATCGATAAGAGATCTAATTTTAATGACTTTCATGTAAAAATAATGAAATAAAAGCATTTAAAATTATTTACATAATTAGTTAACTAATATGTTGGTTATTATTCAAGCGGTAAATAATAATGTCATTATTATTAATAAATTTTTTTTGTTTTTTTCTATATAGAATCATTGCACATGGGCACCCAAATTTGATAGAAAGATAAAGCTATTGTGGGAGAGCAAAGCTAATTACATTTTAGATTTTATCCATAAATTGAAGAATAAATGATAGGCTTGATTTTATATTGAGGATGACTAGCCTGTGTAGCTTAAGCATTAGGAGGAGCCAGCTGTGAATAAAAAAATCAGAGATTTCCAGCAAAAATCGATGGACCCAGGTAGCCGGACTAGGTACAAGATTATCTCACCACACAGGAGGGTCAAAGTCGAGCATTGAGTATGCTCGAGATTTAGTACAATTTTAGTTTCAAATATTTATATATTAAATAGTATCCTAATAGTCCAAATAAATCAAAGATGTGCATGGTTTTATTAATTTTGTTTAAATTTTTTATCATTTTTTTGACTTTATAAATACAAACTCTAGGCCAGAAATTGGGTCAAGATCCCAATTTTTATGAGATTTTAATGAGGATGCATGTTAAGAAAGTGATGGTCAGTTTATTGACAATAAGTCTCAGATGATTGCTATAAGAATCTGTTATATTATAAAATTTTATATTACTATAGTAAATTTTGAAAGTAGTTTGGAATCCAAAATATTAAATTTATTTTATGTATATTTAGAAGAGTATTTTTTTCTATTTTTCACAGGAACTCATGGAGGAAAGTTTGAGATCTACTTCTCAACAAGTAGAGGTTCTATAATCTTCAACCAATTGACTATGATCATATCTATTTGGAGATCATAAGAGGTCATAAGAAGCAATGAGTGTATGACATCGGCTCGAAGGGAGTGACATTTTGTTGTAGTAGTTATGCTTCTAATTCATTTGTCATAGTAATGGTGGGTGAGGTGGTCGAAAATTTGTATTGGAAACAAACAAACATTTTGAAGTTATGGAGACCAAAAGAATGAGAATGATGAGTAGATTTCTCATTTTAAGGAAAAATACAGGAAATGAAAAAAGAGAAGATGAGAAGATTACTCATTGGAAGGAAGAAGTGCAACAAATGAAAGAAATGAATGAAGAGATGAAAGAAATGAATGATGAGATGAAAGAAATGAATGATGAGATGAAAGAAATTAAGAATGTAATCCAGTAGTAGATGTCCTATATGGAGTCATAGTTAGTGGCCTTGACATGATAGATAACATTCTGAGATCCAGCTGCAAAACTATGCAGGAAGGCTAGCACAAATGCATCAACTAATTATGAGGATGAATTTGTATCAGAATTATTTCAGAACTATTTTTGATTTTTGTCTATGTGTAGCTAAATAGGATGAGACTTTTTTGGTGGATCATTTTTCTTTATTATGGTTTTTTCTTTGCTTTGCCGATTAACCTAATCATGAATCTTTGTAAGAAATTTGATGTAAGATACACGAATAAATTCTGGTTCAAAGCCTTCAGACATTGTCATGGTCCTTCCTATGGATGGGTTTCATATTTACTAATCTTTGATAGATCAAAAAGAGGCTAGCTATTATTATCTTCATTTTTTCTAAAATATTTTATTCGTGTACTCTCTCTCTCTCTCTAAACATCATTGCTGGCCATCTTTTATCTGTGAATGTTTTTTGTTTTAATGGAGTGCATATTGTTTTTATGGAGTGCATATTGTTTTTTTGGAGTGCAGTTTGAATTGTTTACAGCCATGGATGTGTATGACAATGAACTATTCTGTAGTTACAGTGTCGCATAGAACGAAGTGATGGTGCTTGGTTCGAACCAAGAGAAGAACCATATCGCAGTAAAAACTATAGGGTTTATGGACTAACACAATGAAGAAACATTCTAGGAAAGCCACACGAGAGCATGGAGCTGCGGGAGTGGCGGGGTAGAGCAACCCCCTTATATGTCTTGGGAATGGAAATAGTTCTGGTTGCAGGGAGGCAGGATGTGAACTTTGATGCGCCTAGCATGGCTCGTGGCTTGTACTCCAGGTTTTCCTCTAATAGTTTTTAGATATATTTTTGAAAATTCAAATAATATTTGAATTTCTTATTAATTGATAGTGATATTTTGTGCATTCTTTGTGAAGTATAAACGGAATAATACTTTACCTGTTGTTCTATATTATATCCATACCGACTGTTCTATATCTATAAGACATCCATATATACTGTATTGTATATGTATATATACTACAATATATATGTACATATATACTATAGTATATATGTACATTTATACTCGGTATATGTACATAACACTACAATATTATATGTACATAGATACTGTATATAACTATCTTATTATGAGCACGATAGTTGTGATTTTGCTTATGTTTTGCTAGGTGCCATGTTCTCTACTTAACCAAAATTTTATTTTTTTGGTAATGACCATTTCTAGGCATCAATAGTTCAATTGAACTATAAGGTACAATATATTGACAAGATAAAGAAATATATAAGATAAGAAAATAGTGTGTGCGGTGTGTTTGTTTGGACACATATAGTTATACTATCTTCAGTTGTATGCATATATATTGCATATATACATGCCTATGCAATTTTAACTAAATATAAAAATATATCTGATGCATACATGCATGAAAGCACCATTCATAGTTTTTTTATTGCTGAATATTGCAGACCATCCCCATTAATCCCAAGCATTTTCTTAACAATTTGACTGGGAAGTCGATCATTGTAAAACTCAAGTGGGGAATGGAATACAAAGGGAGCTACCTTCTGTTCTTTTCCTGTGCAATGTAGTTTTTTTTCTCATTTTTTTTCTTTGGTTTTTTTAGGTTTCCTTGCTTTGGTGAATTCCTATATGAACCTACAGATGTGAAAAAATTCAATACCACGCAGTACATTGTCATTTCAACTTTCATTTCCCTTTTGTTTGGCACTTTCTAACTTTTTTATAATTAACCCTGGACTGATGCGTGAAGCTGGGAAACACAGAAGAATATTTTGATGGATAGTTCACTGAAAATCTTGGAGAAATCTTGATTCGGAATTTAAAAATAAGCTTATGTTTATCTCGTTGTGTGAAATTTCTAGCAAATGGTAGTTAGTGTTATATCCTCTAGTCTATCTATTTATCAGTGATACTGTGTTGTGTTCTTTATTGGTTTGTATAATATAGTATGTTATGCTCCATATGCAGTGTAACAATATTCTTTATCTGCATGGAGTACCAGAGGACAAAGAAATAGAAGATGCTTACCATGCCTGAGAGACCTATATATGTTTTTTAAGCCCTAGAATATTACCTTCTGTTGTCTTTGATGGTATGCGTATTGCATGAAAGTACGTGTGTTGTGTTTAGACACGCACACAAGCACATACATACATGAACAAGTATACATACATGAAACTAATTGCAAGGTTAAAAAAAGTGATGTTGGAAGTGCAGCTATATACAAAAAGAGAAATTGCAGATACCAGGAAGGAGTTGGAGGCAGGAGAGGAAATGCAAACTATAACTAAAGGAAGCAATGAAGATGGCTCGTGGAGGGACATCTTCAGGTGCTAAAGTAGTATGCATATTTTGGAGGAGCTAGGGAAATGAAAGCAACATTAATTTCATAGAGCAGATTACTATATATACTGTCATAGATACATTGATGAAGAATGAGATGTAATCAAGTTTTGTTATGTTTCTGTTTTAACTATGTAACATATTATATTCGGAATATTTTATTAACTAATTTTTATTTTTATAATTATAAATATTGTTTATAGTTTATAGTTTTATTAAATTAATATAAAAATTAAAAAATATGTAATTAAATTTTATGTAAAAAATTAAAAATGTGAAAATAAATTTTGGAATGAAAATTGCTAGGGATTTTCCCTCACTAATTTAGCTATGAAAATTTTCCTGCTAATTTAGCTATGAAAATTTTAATGTTAATTTAGCTAGGGAATTTTCCCTTGCTAATTTTGCTTTCGAAAATTCTGTTCATTAATTTTGCTATGGATTATAGTACTCGTTAATTTTTGCGACAAAGCACTTTACATAAGGAAAGGTTCCATCATTAATCCATTATTATATCTACTTTAGCGATGGAAACCCCCATTTTTCTAGGAAATTTTCCTAGCTACTTGGGATTTTTCGTGGGGTGCATGATGTCGAACTCACATTGACTATTAAGAAATCATAATTAAAAAAAACTAAATTAAATTACTTCATTTGAAGAATTGAAAGATGAGGCAGATAAGTTCATCGTGTTGCAGTTCAACACTACCACATTCACAAAATGATGATCCATTGTTTCAACTAATAGATGTATGAAGTCTAAAATTGCAAGCTCATTCTGCAACATGTATGTTCTAGTCACTAATAGCGTTGCTCATTTAATAGTAAAAAAAACAAAAACAAAAAATCAAAACAAATTGATTCGGCTCAACTTGAAATTCAACTTTGTAGATGCGATAGGAACTTACTTCATCATTCTCAATGCCAACCATGATAAATAAAGATGCATGCACCGGTATATGATTTTGTAGTTATGATGCTCCACAAATGAGTAACAAAGAGATCACAACACAGAAATAACTTCAAATAGTGGAACAAACCCATGGCTGTGAAGAATCCACATCTATGAGAAATAAAATCAGAAAAGAAGTAACAAGATGATTAACAAATAATAATGACCTACTACTCTATCTGCTTAAGGCATTTCCAAATGATTTCACCTTATAGGGCATGCTGTTATTCAATAGCTCACCATTCATATTTGAACTTCCATCATTATATGGTAGATAATAGTTATTAAATTCTTGAATTGAACTTACATCATCATAAAAATATCATACAGACAGAAGTCTGCATATCTTTTTTGTTTGTAAAAATTAGGTGGTGATTAATAAATGGTAAACCAAATTATTCTAATTCAACAATATTTCAAAATTAGTTTAGTTGATCGCGAGGATTGTATGCAGCAAAAAGAGATCCAGGTAGTGATTATCACTTATAGATAACATGAATAATGTCCCCCCCCCCTTTCCTGCCACTAATATCTTTAGGGACTAGACATAGCTGAGCCTAAAGATTCTCCAGTAGGTTTTCTAGAAAAATTTTTTCCATTGAACCATTTTTTTTTCTAATATAGATGGACATAGAGTGAGCAGAAATCTGACATATCTTTTTTTCCTGATTTACATACATTGAACTTGTCTGCCTTTGTGCACGAAAACTCATGTGGGGCAAGATAAATGTTATGCCTTGTCATTCTTGCATTCAAAATAATACATGCTGCTCCCCTATTCGCATCTACTTATGATAAGATTTGCCAGCTCTAATTCCCTTTGTGCTTTCATTTCTATATCCCCATCTACAATAGATAGAAATCTTTCTAGTCAAAGAAGCAAGACAGTAACAATCATGTTTGTAGAATAGAATACCAATGTTTTTTGATAGATTTGATGAAAAAGGATGTGTAGAAGAATTAAGAAATGGGAGTAGAGAAAAGAAGAGATGCCTAATAATAGATCAAGTGAAGGCAATGAAGAAAAACTTTGAAGTGGAAAACAAGCTTGAACCATAGAGGAACAAAACTGGCTCATGAACTTGGCTTGCATCCAAGACAAATAGTTGTTTGGTTCTAAAACCACCATGCTATGTAGAAAACCAAGCATTTAGAGAGAGATTATGGCCTCCTGAAAGCAAATAATGACTCACTGAAGCTCAATTATGAAGCCCTTAAGCATTTTCATGAAGCCTTGATAAAACAAATTAGGGAACTGAAGGCACACCTTAATGATGAAAACATGGAGACTAGTGCTTGTTCAACAAGGGGGAGGGTCTTCTACCATAAATAGACTAGAAGGAGTTTAAGAGTGGATTATTAGATAGTGATTCGAGTGCGATCCTCAAGGAAGATAATAGTTCGGATTCTAGGATTTCTTCTATCAAGTTGAAAAATTGAAGCAAATCATATATCAAATTATGATAGTCAAGCATGGAATCATGGATTAATACATACAGACATGGAATGGTGTTGAAGATTATGAAAGCACACATCCTCGCCTCTGAATTAGTTGCTATCTACTTCAAACTGGAAGTGGTAACTTGCAATGCTCACGACCTAGTGCACAAAAAAAATCCTAGGCAAGTTTTAGGATTTTATGCTCATGACCTAGTGCATAAAAAAAATACTTGCCGAGTTTTAGGTTTTTATGCTCATCACCTGCTCACGACATGGTGCAAGAAACTATGTTCATCATAGTTCCACTCCTGAAAGGAACTGTGATGAACAGTGAACACATGCAACTTTTAAGATTTTATTTATAACCATAAAATAAATAATATATATATATATATATATATATATATATACATACATTATGGTTATAATTTTTTGTGAATTCAATTTATTTTTATGAATATAATAAGAAATAAATTTATAGTCATAAAATTTTATATTATTTGATATATTTTAAAATTTATAAAAATCCTAAATTAACTTATAATGAGAAAAGAAGATCATAAAAATAGATATTTATTATTTTAATAAGAATAGAATATAAAAAGCTAATAATCAAAATCTTATGCAATGGTTAAATTATTAAAAATTTTAGTAAGGGCAAAAATAAAACATGAATTCAAATAAACTAAGGTTGGTTTGATAGAACTTTTCAAATTTGTTAATATGGAAAAGAATTATTTTAAGTATTTTTAGGACAAAAAAAATATCATTAGTAATATTTAAAAAAAATTGAAACTCTAAAAAACACTTGAAGTATTCTTTTAATAAATACTTGGAGATTATTTTTTTTATAACACTTGAAGTGTTATTTTAAAAATTCAAATTTTTTTGTAAATATTTTTTAAAAGATTCCTATAATCATAAAATTGTTTTATTACAGTTTTATTTATATAAATATATTCATTATTTTAGATTTTTTATAAATATTTTTTTATAATCATACAAATAATAATTTTAAGCTTTTATTAATACAAATGTTTATGAATATTCATTTATTAATTCAAAAAATTTAAAAATTGTTTATAATTATAGAATTAATTATTTAATGTTTTTATTAATACAGATATTTAAAATTATTTTTTAATTAAATCAAATCTTATTTTGTAAATATTTTTAATATTTTATAATTCTATATATAGTTAATTTAGGCTTTATTAAAATAAATGTTTATTTATATTTATATAATTTTGTAATTATACATTTATAATATCCTATTTTTATTATTATATGAGAATGCATCTTTCAAGGGACCCTAATCAATAGACCATGACAAACCTTTAATATAAAAAATTACATCAAATATTAAAACAAATAATATAAAAAAGAAAATAATTCAGAATAGATTAATGATAGAAATAATCTATAGATAAATAGATAAAAAAAATTCGAAGATAAATGTATATATTTGAAAAAATTATTAATTAAGGATGAATCGCTTGCATTTAATATATAAGTGTAAAAAAATTTATAGAGAATGATTTAGCGAGTGTTTTTTTCTCGAGTTAAGTGGCTAGAAAAAATCGGTATCTAAAGTCATTGCTAAATTTTCCACCATTCTTTGTGACAAATTCTACGATAATAATATCTAGGGAAATTTTTTAATCGAAAATTTCTATCTCTAATCTATCACAAATCCATTACAAATTTTTTTTCAATGTAAAATCAAACAACTCTCAGTATTCTCTAGCTAATCCCTTGCAAATTAGCAAGGGAATATATTCCTAGCAAAATATTTGTAGGTAATTATTATAGATAGATAAATAGAAATATAGGGTGATAGACATATAGATATATAGATAGATTGATTGATTGTTTGATGTATAGAAAGATAGATAGACATATATAAAGATAAATATATAAATAGATAGACAAATAGACATATAGTCTAATAGAACGATAGATAGAAATAATGTG
>JAREIK010002687.1:0-46623 GCA_029783825.1 Sapria himalayana
TTGAAGTTGTGACCTTGAATGAATCCTTTATTGACAACTTCAAGAAAGCTGAGGCAACATTGAAGAAAGACAAAGCTAAAATATAAATTACAAAGGAGACAATCAAATACAAACCATGACTGTGCATAGTATTATATAAATAAAAAATGCCCATGGAAAGCTTGAAGACAAAGTCATAGCTATGCATGTGCAATGACTTTGTTATTATAAAAGAAAATGGACAAGAAAAAGTTGAAGACAAAGTCATGGCTATAACCAATACTATAACTTTGGGAATAAAGAATGAATTAGTCAATTATAAACTTAAATACAAAGCTACAACTATGCATAATGACATGAGTAGAATGTGAGTATAGTACTTATAAAGGCAAAAGAACAAATATTTAATAGGCCAATCCATTGTGCACATCTTAATGAACTAACCCCCGGTTGATGTAGAAATTTTATAAAATATTTTCTAAGGGTTTCAATTTTAATGTAGGAGTAGAATGTTATTTGGTGGATAGTGACATTAAGCCACAAGACATATATGAGTATGAGTGCAAATGACTTTTAAGGTGATTATAGACCTATGAGTTATTTTTCTATTATATGAATCATACCAGTGAGATTTGAGGGAAGATATGCGTTAATAATCATGAGTATGATACTTATAAATACAAAAGTATAAAGATTTTTAATATCATACCAGTTCATATCTTTATGACAAACATGATTGAAGAATATGAATACATATATGAAGCGACTATCAATAGTAGTTAAAAATTGTTTAAAAGGTATGGACTTGTGACTCTTTAGTAAGGATAATTTGTTGTTTTGGTGATGAAGTATTAAGGGGATAGTTATGAAGAGAGCATCATTGGAGAAGACCCAATGAGTGACAACCACCTTGTATACAAATAGGACAATAAAATATTTTCACAATAATCCATCGATTATTGTATAACCAAGCATAATAAAAATTAAATAATTTATGCAAACCATTATACATAATGAAATTGACCAATCCTAGAATCTAAGTGTCTTACAAAAAAATAGTTTTATCTTTTTGATTAGAGTAGTAGTTGACTCATTATTGGTTGATTGAATTGTCTACACAATACTTGTGAAATTATAGGTGTCAACAAGGTCGAGCAGCCCGGGCACGACCCATGGAAGGCATGGTTCAGCCATGCCTAGCCTAGCACGACATGGTTTGGAACTATGTCTAGTTCTAGAATGCACTGCTCCATGGCATGGTTTGTGCTGTGCTAAGCTGAGATGAGCCATGCCTTTTGTTGGGTTAGGAATGACCCATGTGCCTAGCTTGATGGCATGGTCCACTCTCCCAAGGACCTAGGACCCGCTATGGGTCATGGGTCAAGTCCCATCGGGTGACTACCCGATGGGGAAAGTAAATATTATATAAAAATCCAACCAAATAAGCCAAATCTTGCTTACTTGCCCATTTTCAATTAGCCAGCTACATAAGCTAGCCACCCATTATATTATCATGCAATAGATTCTGATAGGAATGGTCTGGCATGGTCCAACACAACAATGCACTAGGCCATGCCACCATGCCATGCTGGGTTGGCCAGCTAGTTTCTGTGTAGTGCCTAGCATAACACATAAATCATACCATGCTATGTATGACACGACATGGTGGCACAGCCATGCCTCGCACAAATGGGTCGTGCTAACACGACACAACCCATTTGAAACCTTTATGTGAGATTGATATCTATATAAAAATTTACTTTATGACATGTATAAAACATATACTTGTGAAACGATATTGAATGAAAGACCATGACCTAATAAGCTTTTGGGATATTGCCTACTTCTCAATAGTAAGCATCATAACAAAGTCACAATAATAACCAGCTTGTATGCCCTAAGGGGGCAAAGAAAAAATTCACGTCATCTCACCTCTTATCCAATGATCAAACATTAGCATTACTTCAATAGTAAAGAAAACTCATCATACACAAGAAAATAAACCAACTCTAGAGTCTAAGTATCAATTTGAGACACAAATTTATCTTCTCAACTTGAGTAGCAATTGATTTAATATTGGTTGGTCAAATTGTTCATACAATCCATGAGAGATTGATATCTAGATTTATATCTATATAAATTCAATATTGGTTGCATGATTTCTAGCCATTTGTTAAATTTTGATCTATTCAAAACTTCCCTGTAGGTTGCAGGCTCATCATCTTCTATAAGTAATGCATCCCTTTGTTCACTAATGATAAATTCAAATGTTTCTTGAACAATGTGTACCTTATTCGACCTTTGAAGAGCATGTGCTTGAGTAGGATTAGTTGCTACTTCATTATTATGGATTATAGCCTCAGGCTCATCTATGGCATAGCCTAAACTTTGAGAACTATTCTCAAGTTTGTAAGTCAATCTAGGATATTTGAACCTATCAATTTATTTGTATCTAATATAGATTATATGGTAATATTCAATGACATAATAAAGATTCTAATTACTTTTTTTAAAAGGTTGTTTTTATTATTATAATCACCCTCTTTTTAGGCGGAGGAATATCATTTTTACAACTTACATCTACCCTTAACCCTTTTACACCTGTCCTAAGCCTTTTCTATAAATAAACTTTAAAAATAGAATTGATTAAAAGTTAAAATTAGGCTTCCATCAAATGATTTTGCTTGGAGCTTAAACTCCTATTTTCTGCTAAGGTTTCTGCCTTGGAGCCTTATTTAGATGGACTTTATGCTTGGGTTTCGTTTCAGCCTTTTCTCCCACCTTTGAGAGTTAGTTTTCTCTAGCTTTCATGGGCCGTTTGATTCAGCCTAAGCCAGTCTAGCCTTGCTCCATTATTCCTATCGAGCGGGCTTCCACGCGATGTTTTCCCAAGACACGAACTGTAGTCCAAGTTGCCTTCAACTTGCTCTTGAAACTTTCCGCCTTCTTTTCCAGCGTATACAGACATAGACTTTCATACAGACTCCCAAACAGACATTACAACAACTTACAGACACAATACAGACCCCCTTAGGGACATTACAGATGCATACCCTACCAACAGCAATTTACAGATGCAATACAGACTCCCAACAGCGATTTACAGAACCAACAGGTTTAATCATTACAGACTCATTTCCACCAACATGTCAATAATGTTTACAACTTTAACTCTGCCTTCCACTTCACTTCCTCTTGAATGCTAAGCTTTTATTCTGCCAGTAACTTAACTGCACAAACCAACAATAGCTGCCAACACCATGTATAAACCATTAAAGCATATTACCATTTGAACACCCCTCAGGCCCGAAGTGAACAACCTTCATCTGCAATTGGGTTGCTTTATTTAAACTTAATAAGATGCAAGTTCTTACTCTCTTTACATTATTTTCCATTTGCTAACTTCCACCTGAAATGTAAGTCAAAATAAAACAACTACTTGCATTTTAAATAATTACCAACCTCTGTTGTTTTAAGACTCTCCTCAGATCAGGGAGTCTTTTACCTGCCATTTGTCCTTTTACTGGACCCTTAACAAATCACTTATTTCCAACCAAAAGCCTAGCACAACACAATCCACCAGCTCTGACAAATCGAACCAATCACCTGGAGTTAAACCGAGCTATCCCTTTTGAGGTGCCCAATCACGAACCGAGGTGACATGGCTTGACCTGCTGACATGGCGTCTTGACCTTACATCCTTTTATACCTGAATAGGAAATAAGCCACATGCCACACAAGCAGATACCCCCCATTCTAGCCTAGCATCATTTGTCTTTGTACATGCCCCTCAGGACAATGGCGACCTTTTTTTGTATTAATGCCTTTTTTCCATAAACTATCATCCTAATCTTTAATTTTTTGTATTCTAATGTATGGAAAACCTATTATATTTAAATTTATTAAACCTTTAATCCTGTCGGGTGTGTCTTCCCCTATAAATTCTTGATTACCTTTTCTCAACCCCTCTGCTGCCAATTTATCTGCTATTGCATTCGCCTCCCTTAATATATGCAGTATCGTACCATTTAACTCAGTTAATAGTTTTTTTAATTATGTTGATTTTGTCCTCGAACCTCCACAACTTTATTTTACCTAGTACCAGGTCAACTAACAAACTTGAATCTACCCGAACCTGGATGTTTAAAAAATTGTTTTCCTTACAAAGTAGCAATCCTTTTTTTAAGGCCATAGTTTCTGCCTGTAGGGCTAAAGAAGCCTCTCCAGACATTGTAAATTATTTCATAATTTTCCCTTCCTCATTTCTTAATATTCCATCACCTCATATAGCTCCCATTTCCCTCTTAAAACTACCATATGTATTGAGGGCTAATTCTCATTACAAAGGTTTTTTTCAACTAACTATTCTAGCTTTTGGGTGTGCCCTAATTTTTATAGAAAGACTCCAAGCCTTTTGCCTATCTTCATCTAAATCTATATTTCTAATTTTTGTAGGATAACAAGCTGATATGAAAGAACTTTCTTTTTTAATTTCTTCCAAAATGTTAGTAAAATTCATTGGAATACATTCAAACCTGCTTTTATTTCTGGCCTTCCATAGACACCAGACTGTTATATGCGGAATAAAATTCCTTATCCATTTCAGAATTTTATTTTTTGTATGCATACTCCAATTCTTTAACCTATGCTTCAAATATAACGCACATTTTTTTAATGTCTGCCTCTATCACTAACTTTCTCCAGAGTTTCATAGCTATTTTTCATGTTGAAAACAAGTGATTAATACTCTCCGTCTCCTGAAAACAACATTCACATCTAGACGCTAATTTTATACATTTTCTTTGTATATTATCATCTACTGGGATCACATTTGATAGAAGTTTCCACATGAAGATATTTATTTTTTGTGGTAATTCCTTTTTACATGCTCTCCTGAATATTTCCTGCTCTGGTCTCTTTCCTCTAAGCAGCCATTTGCCACTCTTTAGGGTGAATTTTCCCTGTGGGTTTATCTTCCATTTCCACCCACTTTCAATTAGAATTGAGTGTTTATCCAAAATTCCCTATTGTTCTCTCATTAGTTTCCATGTTTTAGAAGCCTTCCTCGGATTTTTAAAAGCATTGTTACCTAAACCATACCTAGCCTTAATATATTCCGTCTAGAGGCTGCCATTTTTATTTATATTGATATAAAAGAAGATATAATATTGATTATATTTAAATATTGATTCTAATTACTTAGATATAAAAGAAGATTCTAATTGAAAGAAGATTTAAAAGAAGATATAAAAGAAGATATAATATAAAAGAAGATATAAAAGAAGATTCTTTTTACTTAGATATAAAAGAAGATATTGTTAGACTATATATAAATATTGATTATTATAGCTTTAATAAATATATTCAGACTCCCACTATTTTATTATGAATTCATAGCTATTACTAATAATCAAAGAGAACCTATCTAGGGTTGATATCTAATATTACCAAATTGATTTTGAGTTTACCCAACAAGCCATTTTTGGTCAAAATGTAGGTATCATTCATACCAATTGCATCAACATGTGATTATCTAAGGATGATAAATAGTTTATTGACTTCGAAGCTTTATTTCATATCACTTTGCATATTGAATTCTCTACTAGATACATACCTAATGATTATGACATAGTAAATATAATCAATTATGAATTATCACAAATAATAACCATGGGATATATTTGTCAAAAAATAAATTTTAAATATTAGTTGATTATGAAATATACCCATTATGTATTGAATATCCAGTGAACTTGATGTCAATAGACACACTAGTTGACATGAGACGTGAGTCATTTTAATGATGACTAGTAGAGATCAATCATGAGATCATTAGTCATTGTCAAGGGTTAAGAAATAGAATACTTTATATGCCACTCAAATAAATGTCAGAGATCATATAAATGTTGTTTATCGAAAAAAGAATATTGGTATCTAGTATAAGAAACATTGTCATATGAGTTAGAAGCACATTTAGCTACTAGTAGAAGGAATATCATGCCATTTGATAATATATCATTTCTTGATAAGTGTATGAACTATATTGTTGGAAAATATTATAAAATAACTTTAAACTCTCTTTCCCCTTCATAGAGAACAAATATTTCCAATCTTATACACACTGATATCTACTCTATGTAGAGTAGAATAATTAGTAGGCCCCTTTACTTTGTGACATTCTTTGATGATCACTATATTAAGGTTGTATTTATACTGAAAATGAAACACATTGTCTTTAATGACTTCAAGGATTTGTACACAATTGTTGAGAAAGATATTGGTAAGAAATTAATCTTCATACATTCAAATAGTGGGGGAGAATAAAAAGTTTAGTTAGGAAGCTATTACGTAGCTCATAGAATTATTCTTGAAAAAAGGTTGGCCAAGATACCTCAATTAATTAATATCACTGAGAATATGAACCAGACTAATGAGAAGAGAGTTTGGTACATGTTTTTTCATGCATATCTTCCAAAAGAATCTTTGGGAGATGTAATGCTTATGCCCTGAATGGAGCTGTTCCTAATAAAATTTAGATTGAGATACCTGTCTCATATAATTACTTGAGAGTATTTGGATACATTGTCTTTGTATCCAAATACTTAATAATATTACTCATTCACACATCTTCATTAGTTAGGACACAAGAAGTTTAGGTATAGACTATGTGACCTGATAGGCAAGAAGTTTGTTTAGAGCATATATGCAATTTTTTTGAATAAGAAAGTAGATGATAATCATCCAAGTATAGATGAAGCGAACCTTTAAAGATTTCTATTTGCACATATCCTATGCAAGTTTTTCTAGAGACTAGAAAGACTAAGGAAGAAAAATTAAACAACCACAAGATAATTTTGAGCCACATAATTTACTTGATACTTTTGAGCCCCAATATATACCTTTTGAGGATGTGAGGGATGATATTCTAGTAGAAAATTGGAAAGACTCAATTATTCCTAATGATAGATCTCAGTTATAGTTGAAAAGATCATCTGAGACTCTCAAGGAATTCATTAGATTTCTGACTATTCATTAGTCACAAATACTGGTGAGCCCAAGACATTTTAGGAGGCGATCTTCTTTGAGTATAAAAATGAATGATTTTAGGCTATGTAGGAAGAGATAAAGTCTCTTCACATCAAAATAAAATTATGATCTAGTATCCTTACCTAAAGAGATGCCATAAGCATGCCTTAAAAAAACAAATGGCTCTTCAGTCTAAAACCTAGAGTTTATAATTCTCAAGCAAGCAACAAGGCTCATTTAGTAGTTAAGGGGATTAATCAAAAGAAAGAAATCAATTTTGATGAAATATTTTTTCCCATTATAAAGATGCATTTTATTTGAATAGTTCTGATGATTATTAGTTTTGATTTAGAAATTGATCGATCTATATGAAGACATCATTCTCATATGGATTTTAATGAGAGTCTCTATATGGATGAGCATGAGGGATTCATAGTATAAAAAAAGTATCATTTGCAAACTAAAAAAGAGCTTATATGGACTTAATTAAGCTCCTAGGTTATGGTATAAAATATTTTATTGGTTCAAATGGACTCATGAATTTCAGCACACTTCATGTGACCAATATGTTTTTGTTTGTTATTAGTCAAGTAATAATTGACTTATACTCTTATTGTATATTGATGATATACTAATCATTGTCCACAATATAGCACATATTGACAATCTTAAAGAGAAGATAGGAAAAGTGTTTTATATGAAATGCTTAGTTTCAATTATGTGAATTCTAAGGTTTTAGCATCATCTAAGATAGCATCTATGCATATCTAGTTATCTCAAGAATGTTACATTGGTAAATTCCTTGAGAGGTTTTTATGAAAAAGTCTAACCTAATCTAAACTCACCTAGCCAAAAATTTTAAGTTGAGCACCAAGCACCATCTCAAAGCTAATATGGAAAGGAGAAACATGAATAGTTTTCCACGTCTCAGTTGTCACTAATCTTATGTATGTTATAGTCTATAAAAGATTGGATATAGCATGCATTATCTATGTTGTCAATATTTTTTTTATAACATTGGTAGATATTGTTGATAATTAAGTTATAAGGATGGTGGTTTTGCGCATTTGAAATCAATTGATAATTCTATTAGCTTTTTAATGAGACTAAATTAAACATACCTTGAATAATTTTTAGAGATCTTTGCTTGAAGCTTCTAATCTCTACCTGAGAGCTTCTCCCATATTATCTCCACCTTGAAAAAAAACAAAACCTAGAAAGCAAGAGATTGGTCATCTCTTTCAATCTTCTTTTGACATCAAAAATTCTTGCATTGAGTAAAATAATGTGTCCAATTAACAATCATGTGTAAACATAATTATTTATTTGTTATATATTTTTAACAAAATCAATCAATTGATTTTATATAATACATAATCAAATAAATTAATAATTTTCCATGTTTTATTTAGGTATCAATTATGACACTAGTGAAGGCTATAGAAGGGACCTCTTGCTAAGCAAGATTTTGTGTTTCCAATTTAAATTAAATATTTCAATTTACATTAATTATAATTTACTCAACTATAAAATTATAATTGTACTCTCTTACTTATTTGAAATATGATTTGAGACATTTTGTTATTTAATACTTATTAATTTTCACATGTTAAGATTATAGATACATATTGATTAAATTAAATTATAGACAATTTCATTTAATCATTATCTTTTAATTTCTTCAAGCCTTTGCACTCAATTTATTTGATATGCTAGATTTAGAAATCTACATATAGAGTTTGACATAATCATAACTTATAAGCATCCTCAATATGATATTATCAATCATTTTAATAGAATATAGATTCTATTAATAATTAAAATAAAATTGATATAGTTATTCAACTCACTGAGTTTATTTAATCTATATATAGATCCCACTCTATATGAATTAATATAATTATTAACAAGCATATATGCTAATCAATTATTTTAAGATTAAGAGTAATAATATTCATAATAACAATGAGGTGTCTATTATTTTATGTGTCATTATAAAAATAATCACTCTGAGGTGATCCAATTCAATACACACATATTTACTAGTACAAGACATTATAATTTTATCATTCCTCATAGTCAAGACAAACCTACTAAAATATTATGCTATATTTTTACCAATGATGCATCCAATTTTATTTATATTTTGAATAGAAAGTTTATATTCTACAAGAACTAATGATTTGATCTTTTGTGCTTAAGCCAAATTCTACGTACCAAATTATTTATTATTAGAGGTACCAAATGGGTCATGACATGCCAACACAACCCATTTCTTGCAGGCCCATTTGAGCCATCATGTCATGCCCAACATTATACAATTACTAGCATGAGTCATGCCATATTGACAAAACTTTAAAAATGGGTAGCCCAGCATGCTCATTGGTATGCCTTTTGGCTAGCTCAAGGTGGGTCATGCCACGTCGTGCCAAGCCAAGTCTGACTCGATCAAGCTAGCCAAATTCATTCCAGCCTAGTCTGGGTTTAGTCTAGGCTATCCAGGGTCAGGCCAAGCTAGCCTAGTTCATTCCATGCTAGCTTAGGTCAAGTCCAGGCTAGCCTAGGTTAGGACTAGGTTAGCCTAGTTGGCCATCCAAGATGAAATCAACCCATATGAGCCATCATGCTGGGTCATGCCATGCCATGAGCTAGCCTACCACACATCCAAGTGCGACTCTAAACTACATCATGGCATCATGCCATGCCATGCATGACTGAATCGTGTTGTGCCCTATGTCATGCCAAGGCTACCTGACCTAGTTGATACCTTTATGTACCATGTAGAATAAATGACACATATATATTATATATAAGTACTAACTGAGCTCATTATAAATTTTCATTGAAATGAAATAACTAAATGCATAAAATAAACATTCATGAAAATCATATGACTTTTAGTATAAATATAGTTCTAACAATCTCACATTTATAATTAAAGCTATGATGTCACATGTCTTACTCCAATCCTTGCACTTGCCTATCAAAAGTTTTAGTTGGTAAGCTCTTTGTAAAAGAATCTGCAAGGTTGTTTGCTGATGTTTTCTTAATCACCACTATATCTTCTCTTTTCCTTCTTATGGGTCTTAGGTTTCTTTGAGTCAGCAACTACTCCACTATTATCATAATAAAATATAATATGCAATTGTATAGAAGGAATCACTTCCTAGATCCATTACAAAGTTTCTAAGCCATGTCTCCTTGGACTGCCATATATTAAATATTGATGGTGGAATCAATAATACTAGATTGCTCAATACTCTAACCCATAGCTCCACTTTTCATGATAAACATATAACCATAGGTGGACTTTCTTAAATTCTAAACTAATTGGAAATCTAAGTATATATACCCTACATGTAGAAGATTTTTAATTTGGGCATAGCAACATATAATCTCTCATAATTTTCAGGTTCATGATTATATGTTTTATTACTATATTCTTGCCCTGGGATAGACTAATATCTATTAACCATGCTAATAGCAAAGTAGATGTTAGGTTTTTTTTGCAAAGTATTATATACATTAGGCTTCTAACTATAAATACATAAAAACTACTTTCATTTTCTTTATCTCATCAAGTGTTTTTGGACACTAGTTCTTTCATAGAGAGATCCTAGTGTATGAAAGGAAAAAAATCTTTCTTGGAATCTTGCATGCTAAATCGAAGTTAGAACCTAACTCAATTTTACAAAAGCTTAATCCCAAAATGTGAGTAATTTCTCCCAATGTATTTAATTTCAAACTAGTTGGACAACCATACCTTGCTTAAAGATAATGCTATCACATCATTTCCAATGAGAAAGATGTCATCTATGTACAACACCAAGAATACCACTACACTTTGTTCTAACATCTTGCACAGATATGACTCATCTGGACATTGATCAAAATCATAAGGTTTAATGGCTTGATTAAAATGAGTAGTTCTATTTAGATTCTTGATAAAGTCCATAAATGGATCTATTAAGTTTGCACATGTATTCTTTGTCTTTTTATATGAAATCATCCAATTGCATCATGTAGATACAAGAGAATCTTGATAGACTTTATCATGAATAATGACAAAAATATTTCCACTTACTAAGTAAATCCTATTGTTACAAGCTTAGCTTTAAATAACTCAATCTTACTATATGTTCTTTTCATTTTTTATAGATCCACTTACATTTGATGAGTTTTATCTCCTCAGATAGTTCCATAAAATTCTAGACTTAATTAGAGTAAATGGACTGCATCTTAGATTTCATAGAATTTTCCTAAAGATCTATATCTTTGTATTTAAGTGTCTCATCATAGTTAAAAGGATCAGTATCAAGCTCATCAAAGATTTTTCTATAAGTCTCTCAAGAGTGTATACTACATAGGTTGAAGACAAACCCTTTCACTACAATGAGAAATTCCATTTTGCTATCTACTTTTTGTGATATGCTATCTAGATGCTGATTCTTATAAACCATCACAGTCATACTCTTCTTATGGTGTAACTAGCATGTTGATGATAGGACCACAAGGCTTAGTATCAACACTTTTCTCAATAATCCTTTTACTATGTTGAGGTAATAGAAAGTTGAAACAATTTTTTGTGATGTTTCTTCTTTCATTATAGGTATTACAGAAACTTGTTCTAGTTTATCTACTCTCATTTCTTCTAGAATAATTCTATTTTTGGGCTCATTTTTCATTACAAAGTCTTCTTCTAAAAATTAGAAATTAATACTAATAATAATCTTCTTATCCTTTGGATTATATAACAAGCCTCCCTTGATTCCTCTAAGATATCCTATAAAGAAACAAACTTTTATTCTCGATTCCTACTTTATTGTTTTTCCTTTCAACACATGAGCTGGGCTACTTGAAATCCAAACATATTTTAGACTAGGCTTATGACCTATCCACAATTTAGTTGGAGTAGTAGGTATTGAACTAGATGGTACCAAGTTTAGAATGTAAGCTACTATTTCTAATACATATCTCCATAAGTGATTTGGTAAGTTTGAATAACTTATTTTTGATCTCAAAAATTCCACAAGAGTTTTGTTTCTTCTTTATACTACACAATTATGTCGTGGAACACTAGGCATAGAAAACTAAGATGAAATCTCTTGTCTTGACAAGTAATTCCTAAACTCTCTCATGAGGTACTCACCACCATGATCATATCGTAATAACTTGAGACATTTTTTAATACTCTTCTTTATTTCTACCCTCTACTCTTTGAATTTCTCAAATACTCCAGACTTTTAGTGTATCAAATAAATATATATATACCTTGAGTAATCATCAACGAAGGTGATGAAATACTAAAATCCACATCAAGCTTGGATAGTCATGGGTCCACACACATCAGAATGAATCAATTTTAATTATTCTCTGGCCCTATTACCATTTACATTAAAAATTTGATTAGTTTTTTTTTTATTTTAAGCATGACTCACATATCTGAAGTACCTTTATTTGTAATAAATCCAAAGGTCCATCCTTAACCAATCTTGAGATCCATTTTAGATATACATAATCTAGGTATAAGTGCCAAATGATATATTTGGTTCATTTGGAAAGATAATTTTCTCTTACATGGATAAATATTTGTGTTATTCAATTTATTCTGTTATAGTGTAGGAGAGGTATGATTAATGATATAAAGATTGTCTACTAATGAAATAGAACATATTATTCTTTTATTCATGTTAATCATAATATAATTATTGAATGAAACTAAATATTCATCATAAACCAAATTGGGAACTAAAATTGAATTCCATCTAATGGAGTGTACATAAAAATAAACTTTAAATAATAAACATCAATCTTTTTCATAATAAAGATATATAGTAATCTTCAACTACAATAGCTGCCACTTTTATAGCATTATAGTGAAGATTAATCTTTCCATCACTTTGTTGCCTAGTTTCTTTGAACTACAAGGAATTGCAAACAATATTAGTGGCTTCTATATCTACACACTAGGTTATGGTAGATAATACTCCTAAGCATGCCTCAACTATTAGTGAGTAAGATTTATCTTGCATGTTCACTTAATTGAGATAAATTAGACAGTGCTTCTTCTAATGTCCTAACTATTTATAGTGGAAATATTTTTTTTAGACTCATTCATTCCCAGCTCGTGATCTAGGAGTTGCATGAAGATTATGAACTTATTTCTAAACCTTTTTCATCTTCTTATTTCATTTTGGCTTAGAATAAATTTTTTTTAGTGACAAGGACATGAAATGGATTCTTGATAAAACCTTCAACTAACATCAATTCTTCTAGCTCCTAGGATCTTTAGTTCATCTAGAAGATTGATCATCTTCAAAACATGATTTCTTATTGGGGTTGTTTCATCAGTATTTATATTTACAATATTTTTCATAGTGTCTAGCAGAATGAATTTGATTTTCCAAATATTTATTTTTGGTTCATCATCATATCATATGCCATGGGCATAGATTGATGCCGATGTTGCAAAAATATTTGACATTGAAGCCAAAATATAACAATGATATATCTCATAAACATCATTCCACTTCTCATAAGGCTTGGCTTCCTATTCGATTGTTCCTTTATGAGGTTTATTCTAGCAAATATCTAAGAGTACAAACTTTTAGTCTTTAGTAGTTAGAGTAATGTTTAGATTTCTTTTCCAATATATATAATTTTGTTCCATTGAATTTGTTTTTTTAAGAATAGTGACAAGTGAATTGAAAGCTATATTAAAACATAAAAATTATAATGAGCTTGTTAGCTTTGAATTCCATTTTAAATGTTAGTTACCTTTTCTAATTTTAAGTAAATTCATTATCAGCATGATATACCATGAATTGCATGCCTCGATGGAAGGATGTCAACTATTTATTATTTATTCAAATAAGCTAATACTTATTAATCTTGCTTTTTAGTTAAGATTATATACCAAACAAGACTATATTTATGACTTGGCTTTAATTTTATACATAATAGCAGTGACTTAGATATAGAGGAAACTATTATTTATAGCTAAGTATTTACCATCACTTAGCTTTTGATTTATTATTCTATATTGAATCCCTCAAATGGTGGACTGATTCATATTAATAATTTATAGAATTACCCCATTGAAAGTCTGTACTTAGTGTTTCCACAATTTAATTATTCCAATAGGAAAAAAGGTACTTAGATAAACATGCTAATTAATTTGCGTTAATTACAAATGAGTGACGAAGAGACCAAGAGACCAAGAGACCATGAGATTTATTCTTGATGAATTCTTTTATCCACTTAGTAATTTGGAAGGGTTGAGGGTTTTGATATATGTTATAAAAATACAAAACTAATAAATATGAAACAAATAAAATACCAACTTTCTTTAAGAAAACAAAATTATCTTAAAATGAGAATTATTTTAATTTGTTATTCCATATTATCAATATTGTGGGTTTTAATTAAATATATTCTCATGAGCATCATACACACAACCATCTTACAAGTTGTGACATACATTCATCATATACTTTTTCATATACAACCTTTATGCATGCTACTCAAGTTATCACTCTTTATAGTCATCCATTCCATCACATATATCACATTCAAGCATGCCATTACATACATTCATTATGCATGCCATTACATACATCCATTATGCATGCCATTACATGCATCAATTATGCATGCCATTACATGCATCAATTATGCATGCCATTACACACATCCATTATGCATGACTTACATACATCCATTATGCATGTCATTACATACATATATTATGTATGTCATTTAAAATCAACTAAGCATATTTCTTGGCTATTATGGTCTTCACAAACTTCACTTGTGGAAGTTAGGGTCTCAGGAAGTGCTTCATCAGGTTTCAGGCAAGCCCCAAAACTCGAATAAAATCTCTATTAGAATTCACAAAGGGTTTATTCATGATTTGAACATCTCTTTTAGAATTATAGCAATGCTAGATTTCCACTATTTTTTTCAATATCAAAATCACCACTGTGAATTCTTCCATTTTCGATGTTCATCACCCCAAACTCCTTCATTGTTGATGGTGGCCATCATGAATTTCTCCACAATCAACATTCACCATTGCAAATTCTTCTATAGCTGATTTACAATTACTAAGGCTTATGTCTCCACTAGGGAGTTCACAAACTCTACTTGTAATTGAAATAAGTTAATGATTATTATATTCATGTGTGATGATAAACATCACACAAGAAAAATGCAAAGAACAACAAATAAATAATAAACATAAAGACATCCAAATGAATTACTATCCTATTATTTGACTATAATAGCTGGATATCTTGGCCTGTATTACAAAGGGTTTAAAACCTCTTTTATCCATGGAATTCATTGATTCCATCATTAACTCAAACAAACCAAGATCTATTCATGTGAAAAATAATAGATGGTTATGATACCATTTGTTAATAATTAAATCCCAATGGTAGAATGGTCTTGTGAATGCAAAGTCAATCAATTGTTATGTTAGCTCTATAATGAGATTAGATTAAACATCCATTGAATTGTTTCCAGAAACTTTTGCATGAAGCATTTGATCTCCTCCCAAGTGCTTCTTTAGTGTTACTTCCACTATGAAAATATAACAAACCCCAGGGGCATGAGATCATTTATCTTTCCCTACTTCTTTTGGTATAACAAATCATCACATCACATAAAGTAATGTGACCACATGTAAATAATCACCTGTAAACATAATTATTTATATTTTTAATAAAATCATTCAATTGATTTTAAATAATACATAATCAAATAAATAAAAACATATATCACATTTTATTTAGCTATCAATTATGACACTGGTTAAGGCTACAGAAGGAAAATCAAGCTAAATAAGATTTTAGGCTTCTAATGTAAATTAAATAATTTCATTTAAATTAATTATAATTTACTCTAATTATAAATTCTCTCTCTCTCTCTCTCTCACTAATTTGAAATATGATTCGAAACATTTTGTTATTAAATACTTATTAATATCCACATATTAAGATTATACATACCCTCTGACTAAATCAAATTACCAACAATTTTATTTAACCAATATCTTTTAATTTCCTCGAGTCGTTGCACTCAACTTATCTGATATGCCAAATTTAGAAATCTACCCGTAGGATTTGACATAATAAGAACTTATAAGTATCCTTTAGGTGGTATCATAATTTTTTTTATTATACAAGGTTTAAATTAAACAAGGTTTATATTCTAGATTGTGAATAAAAGGATTTGACATAATCAAAACTTATAGATTATGAATAGAAAGTTTATATTATACAATGTATATGCTGAACCCTATGCACCAAATCATCTATTATGTAAAAGAAAGGATACATGTGCATTACTTTAATTCTCATAAAAAAGAAATAACAAAATATATTAAATAAATATCCATGACAATCAAATAACTTTCAGTATAAATACAATTTCAACAGATATCATTATGATGTAGAGAAATCTATCATGTAGTATCTATGAGGAACATCCTAGTTATCTTTGTGCCTAGTTGGGTAAATGTATGTGTTTCTTGGATTCACTAATTTCAATATGATTGGTAATTTGGATTCATGTTGATTCACCTCATGTTATGCAATAACCTTTGGAAGGGGAATAATACCTTAGCAATCAAAGTTGCATAAGTGCATAACATAATCCAACATTAATGTCAAGTTCATTGTATCTATTGAAACTTAAAATAAACTTTATTAATTAATAGGTTTCTTATAAACTTAAAAAGGTGATTGGACACATACACTATGTAGTGTGATAGTCATACTATATATATATATATATATATATATATATATATATATATATATATATATATTCAATCTTTAACAATAAGTCACAACACATTGATATTCATTATTATTGGATATTAGATGTATTTGATGAAATATTTTTTGTACTTGAAAAAATACATACAAATAAGAATGTCATTGATATGTTAACGAAAAATTTCTTAATAGTTAAATTTAATTTTTTTAAGATGCATGCTACTATGTGTATTACCACATAAAGAATATGTAGAGATTTGTTGGGTCTTCCTAAGTCAGATAGACCAAATTTTATTTGGTTTTTGTTCATGCTTAACTTGTTTAATTTTAAAATAATAATATATAATTGTTATTTTAATCTTGCATGTTAATTCTTGGTATTTTATTTTTTGCTAGTGAGTAGCATGATGAACTAACAATATGGGATAATTTCCCACCTTCATATTTCAAAAAAAATGAAAAAAAAAAAGAATTTATAGTTTAGAAATAGGGGAATGCTCCCATCAATTCATAATTTAAATGAAAAAAAAGGCAAGACTAAGTGAAAAATCCAAGAAGTGGGGGCATTCTAATTTAGAATTAGGGGAGTCATGGAAGGCCCCCTTGTTGCTTGTTTTTTTAGAAGAAATGTGAGAAGGAAAAATGTTATAGAGCCCTCCTCTTTCATGTAGTGAAAGAAATAGTACAAAAGTCCCACTTTTACTCATTATTCAATAGAAAATAAATACATAGCCACTTACTTTTTTTTCTAAAAGTATAAGATAACGGTGAAATTTACAGAAGAGTTTCTAATTAGGATTCCTATCCATAAATTTATTTGAAGATTGTTGATTGATTTCTTACCAACATATTGATGAATTGAACTAGCAACCTAAAAATAACATAGAAATCTAATTTTTGGGAATTTTTTGCATTATGATTTTTTAATGTGTGAAAAAGTCTTTAAAATATATTATTAATATATACATTATATAAATTAGACTTTGAACATTTATTGCGCATTTTGGAACTTTGGCTTTTTGGAATTGTGGTGTGAATTGAATTAATTCTAAATTGAATTTTGGAACTTTTGCATTATATACATTATATATTATTAATATATTATGTTATGAGGATTTTGCATTTTAAAAATCCATATTTCATTCAATTAGTTGTTAATAAAATAAATTTCAAATTGAATTTTATTCTATTTAGTGTGCATTTTCAAAATAGAAAAATGTAATCTCATTTTGGATTTGACTTTACCAGTTTTTTTGGTGCCAATATAACAAATTTAATTTCTCTTCAACGACATCGAGGGTGCACTTCTCTTTCTTGACGTTTATAAGGGCTTGACCCATATCAAAAAATAGTCGTCCCAATATTTATAGTACATAATTATCCTTCTCAATATCCAACATATTGAAATCCACTAGAAAATTAATGATACTCACCTTAATCAATATATCTTTGGTGATCTCATTTGAATGCTTGATAGTTTGATTAGCCATTTAGAGTGAGAGATGTTGAAGTCATTTTTCTAAGACTCAATCTCTACACATATAAAAAAGACATCAAATTGATAATTGATACCAAGTCACATAATACTTTTCAAAATGTTAATATCTAATAAAGCAAGATTAGTAAAACTTCTAGGGTCCTTCAATTTTTTTCAAAATTTTTCTTTGAATAATTGTACTATACTTCTCGAATTATTTCATGATCCCAAATATTTTCCAACTTATTTTTACTACTCATTATGTCTTATATAAACTTCACATAGTTTGAAATTTGGTCTAAAACTTTTGCAAACTATATATCCATTTCAAACTTTTTGGAATATATTGAAAACTTCTCGAAGTGTTCATCTAATTTCTCATTTCTAAACTATTGTGGGAATAAAAGATTCATTAGAAACTTACCTCTTAGCATCATTCTAATTTATCTCTTTATCTCCTTAGATTTGGGTAACCTCATTCACTCATCAATTTTTGTTTCTCTAATTCACATATTTGGATAAGATTCAAGTTTGCACTTCCTTTGAAGTCGTGACTTTGTTAGGTGATACGACCTCATATCCTTCATCCTTCGAGATTTCTTAAGTAGAGGTTGTGACTTCTTGGAAAAATTTTAGTCGGAACCATGACTTTTGGGAAAGTTGCAGTGCTACAAGCCCTAAAACATATAGAATCCTCTTGTTCAATGTAGTGCCCTTAAGGCTCATTCCTACTTCTAAGCAATATACAAGTATAATTCTTTGGATTTGCTTCAATATCTTGAAAGTTCATCCTCTTGTTCAATTAGCCCTAGCTTTTTTCTCTTGTTCAATTAGCCCTAGCTCTTTTCTCTTGTTCACTTGTCATAATTCTCATCACCAAGCTAATTTAATTTATTCTCGCTTCAAGCACCCCCATACAATTGTCTTGTGTATTATTCCTCTTTTTCATTCTGCTAAGATGATGTTCATACCTTCTTCTATGGCTACATTCTTTTCTCTTCATGATGGTTGAGAATTTAATATTGAGCTTCCTTAATTATTGTAGCTCGCCAAATTATTTTCAATAATTCTTGAGGATTTCTCAATATTATGTAGCCCATACTCATATCCTCCATACAAAAAAGTCATGATTTTTCACATTAAGATAGTAATACATTGAGACATTGTTATTGGGTTGAAACATATACCTTTTGTTTTGTATTTGGTTAGTTTCTTACATTTGATAAATAATATCTAAGCCTACCAAATAATATGAATGTAAAATGATAATCTCGCCCAATATTTTTCTCTTTTCATCTGGTTGTCAAGCTTTTTTAAAAGAGTTTTTATCTTTGTTTTAATCGTGATGAATCGATCTAACTCCAATACTCTAACTTGTATTCTCTCAATTGAATGATACATTGGAGATTGATAGTTATTTTTTGATAGCTTCTCAAATAAAATATACCTCTTATAACTATTTATTCATAATTGATTTTTCATTAGCCACAATAACTATGTATCTCATTATATAGTTTAGCTCATTATCGAAAGTTTGAGTTTGGAAAAATAACTCAAATTCATATTAAAGACATCTTCTCAACAAATTCTTAAATATCATATAAAGTCTCATGCTCATCTTGCCAAAACTTGCTTATCTAGCTCTATAATTAAGAAGTAATTTGAGACAGAAATAACTTACTGAGAAAGACCCTCACTAGTTAATCTTAACTCTCAATGGAGGCATGAGGTAAATATTATAACTACCTTCATGCCTTATCTCTTAATGAAAATGAAGATATACATAATATTATTTGTTAGGGCAACATCCATTTATTTATACTATGTCACATAGCTCCAAAAACATCACGACAAGAGTATTAGGATCCTATGATATCCTTCCACTATACTAGTGCTACTAAACTATAAATATATGGCTCACCTTTAATTCAAAGTAGTTTGCTTCTACCTGTTACAATTGAATACTTGAATAATTATCCATCATCACTCTCTCTAATACTCTTTCATGGCATGGTGGCGGATGGGCTATTAGATAATTTACTCATTTCCACCTCGATGCTCTAAATTACTACTAGTTCCCTCCATCGGCTATTTATCATATTTTTGTCTGGAAATTAATGAAGAGATGTCTAGAATATTTATCTCTTCCTCTTTTATACTCTAATGATTCTGCATTATTATAATTAGGAAGTTATGATTTTTGGTAGAATATACAAATTTGGCATTCATCTGTTAAACTTGAGGTTGTGACTCTAGAAAATAATCATGATTTTAGAATGTATCCTAATCTTTCTATAACATAAAGTCATGATGCTGGGTAATGACCATAGCTCTAGTCAAACGTCTCCATAACAGAAAGTCATAATACTGTGAAGTGGCCACAACTTCAAGCATTTGTCATTCTTATTTTTTATAAAATGACTATGGTGTTAGGAAATGCCATGATGTTATGAATGACCTCTCTATCATAATTTAGCCATGCTATTGAGATAATATCCACAATGGTCTCTCTTGATCATTATATGGTCATGATACTAAAAAGCATCACATGTGATTCATATGATCGTGATGCTAGGAAATGACCATGACACAAAAATTAGTTCTTCATGTGTCTCAAGTTTCCATAGCACTATGAGTGGCCATGGTACTATTCTTTAGCTCTCACATATATCACATTCTCATGGTGCTACAAAGATACCATATCACTAGTAATTAGTTTAGTATAAAAGTCATGATTTTGTCTTCCTTTGAAGATTTTAGTCATGGCATTTGGGAATGACATTACTTGAGCAATGTCCTCTATTAAATTTTGTGTCCTGAAAGTAACTATACTAAATAACTAATGCAATTTTTTCTTGAGTAGTTCTGGCTTTATAATTTTCTATAGCTCATAATTAATGACTTTGTAAAAATGTCATACCTCTAGCTTGAGATTACTAAGCCATATTTAAGATATAGTCATAGTGTTAGGACATAACCATGAATTTCAGTACTAGTGGGGTACTTGGTTACCATGATATAAAATTAATATTAAATAAATTTAAATTTTATGAGATACATATGATTGTGACTCCATGATAATACTACAGCCACAAATAATATATTGCATAGTGAAAGAAATATGCTAACGAGTTGGTAGAGTCATGGAATATAAAAATTTTCATGGCCAATTAGGTAGAGTTTTGACTAAGAATGATTTTCAAAACTATGTGTGGCTCTATATTTTACCCCTCAGCCAAATACCTCCAAAAATATATCAATTTCATGGTTATTCTTCAAAATCAACTATAACTCCAAAGACATCAAAATTGATCCATAATTATTTTATTTCATGCCTACACCTCATCATAAATTGTCAAAATACATATGAATGTTTAGTCATTTGAACATCGATTAGCAAGCCACAAAGAAGAAACACATAATGGTAGGAAATAAATGATAGATTTCTGATCATGATGCCTTAACAAACATATTTGTTAAACCATAATATTGAGGTAAGTTTAATCGTGTGAGTATGATACTTATAAAGATAAAAGCACAAATGCTTTTATAAGAAAATATGTTTTGCATATCTTAAAACAAACTAACCCTTAATCAATGTAGAAGTTTTATAGAATATTGTTCTAAAATTATACCTTTAGTGTGAAGTCGCATATCATTTTGCTAGATAGTCATAGGTAAGCCATGAGACATGCAAGAGTAAAGGTGACTCACAAGATAGTGATAATCCTAGAAGTTACTTTATATCATATGACTCCTACTAGTAATATTTGAGGAGAAGTGTATGTTAATTGTATGAGAATGATACTTACAAAATTGAAAGTATAAATACTTTCAATACCACACTAGTTCACATCTTTATGATATATGATTTCGAAGAATAACAATACATATGTAATTATCAAGGGCAGTTGACATGCAGCTTAAAATATATGTACTTGTGAATAACCCTCAAGTAGGAATGATTCATTATCTCAAAGGTAAAGTACCAAAGGGACAACTATAATGATACCATCTTTAAGGAGGGCTCAATAGTGTATAACCATCTTGTATGCCATTATGACACTAAAGTATTGTCCAACATTCATTCTATGACCAATCACAATGACAACCAATCTATTTAGATAAGCCATCATGCATAATAAATAACATGGACCAATCAAAATATCTAAGAATCTTACAAAAAACTCATTTAATCTTCCAACTAGAGTAGTAGTTGACTCATCATTGGGTGATCAAACTGCCTATACAATCTTAATGAGATCAATATATGGATGAAATTTTATTTTACTACTTATATGATACACATACTTGTATGAGTGGTTAGATAAGATCTCTCACCAATGAGGTTTTAGAATATTATCTAATCATTAAAATTGGGCAATGTAACAATGTTGCAATACCTATCAACAATTGGTTATCTTGGTATCTGTTAAAAGTATGAGGATACATCATATAAAAAATTAAGAAAAATCTCAATTATCATTGAGTAAAGTCATATCCAAAATATATAAAAAAGTTACTTAATCTTTTAACTAGGAAAACAACCCTAGTAAAAAGGACCAACCATTCATACCCATAGAAATGAGAAGTGATACCAAGTGTGAGTTTCATTTTCTAGTTGACCTCTTCAATAGAAAGCATTCATATACTATGGTTATCTTGGTACCTATTAATAGTGTAAAGATGCCTCACATAAAAAATTAAAAAAAATCTCACTTTATTAGTGAAAAAAAATCATATCCTATAAAAGAAAAAAAGATGGAATTAATCTCCTACCTAAAAATATAGCCTTGGGAAAAAGGACCACATGTGCAATTTGTTTGCTAACAATGTTCTTTGATAGAAAACCTACCCACAATTTGGTTATCTTTGTATTTGTTAAAGGTGTAGAGATACCTCTCAAAAATAATCAGAAAATTACACTTATCATTGAAGAAATATATCCAGTAAAATAAAAAAAAGGACTTAATCTCCTAACAATGGGTATAACTTTAGTGAAGAGTACCACCCATTACAAACCATTAAAATGAGAAGACATACCAAGCATGAGTTTTGGTTGATGCCTGAGTTTTAGTAGAAAGTCTACCCACAATTTTGTCATCTTAAAATTTGTTTAAAGTATCAACATACCTTAGATAAAAAAATTGAAAAAACTTTTATTAGAGAAGAAAACTACATTCAATAAAAGAAAAAAAAATAGAGTTAATCTACTAACTCAGAATATAATTACATGAAGGAGGACCAACCATTTTTATGGTTCAGAATGATTTTTCATTCCATTGCAAACCATAAAAATAAGAAGACATGCCACATGTGACTTAAAAGTTTTGGTTGCTAGCAAAGCTGTTCATTAGAAAGTCTACCCTTGGTTTGGTTATTTTCATATTTGTTAAAAGTATAGAGATACCACATAAAAAATAAAAAAAAAAGAAATTTATCATGGAAGAAAGCTACATCTAGTAATAGAAAAAAAATAGAATTAATCTTCTAACTAGGAATACAATCTCAACCAAGAGGAAAAACCATTCCAAATTATAGAAATGGAAAGGCACAACAAGTGTGAGTTTTAATTGCTACTTGTGCTTTAGTAGAAAGTATGGCCATATTTTATTTATGTTGGTATGCAGAAAAAGTCTAGAGATACTTCACATAAAAAATTGAGAAAATCCCACTTATCATTGATGAAAAGTCATATCTATAAAAAGAAAAAAAAGTGACTTAATCTCCTGACTTATAACCTCATTAAAGAGGATCAACAATTCCAACATTTTTAGAAAAGTGCACTAACCATTACAAACCATATAAATGAGAAGACATATGACAAGTGACTTATGAGTTTTTTTTGCTAGAAAAGCTCTCCATTAGAAGGAGTTCCCATAATTAGGTTATATTCTTATCTGTTAAACATGTAGAAATATCACATATAAAAGAGAAATCCTACTTATCAATGATAAAAGCCATATCCAGTAAAAGAAAAAAAATAGAATAAATCTCCTAATTAGGAATACAACCTTAGAGAAAAGGACTAACCATTTCAAACTAATGAAATAAAAAGCATACCGATTGTGAGTTTTGGTTGCTACTTAAGCTTAAGTAGAAAGTTTGACAATAATTTAATTATTTTAGTATCTATTAAAAGTGCATCAAAACCTTACAAAAAAAAATTGATAAAAGCATATCTGATAAAAAAAAGTGACTTAAATCTTTTAAATAGGAATATAACTTTAGAGTAGAGGACCAACTATTCCAAACCATAGATATGAGAAGACATACCAAGAGTGAGTTTTGGTTGTTACTTGAGCTTTAGTAGAATGTCTGCCCATAAATTCATATCTTGAAAGTCATATCAGCAAGATGATCATCCAATCCAAATCATATAAATAAGAGGATATGCCAAGTGTGAGTTTTCATTCTTACTTAAGCTTTAGTAAAAATCATGCCCACTATTTGGTTATCTTAGTATCTATCTAAAGTACAGAGATACTCACATTAAAAATTGAAATTTTCACTTATCATTTATTTAATCTCTTAACTAGGAAATATAATCTAAATAAGATGACCAACCATTCCGAATCATAGAAATGATAAGACATACCATGTATGATTTTTAGTTGCTAGCAAAGCTCTTTAGTAGAAAGCTTGCCTACAATTTAATTGTCTAGGCATGTGTAAAAAGTGTAGAGGTACATGAAAAAATTGAGAAAAATATACCTATCATTGAAGAAAGCCATAAGAAGTAAAAGAAAACTAGGGGATTTAATCTTTTAACATGGAATATAACCTCATGGAAGATGACCAACTATTCCAAACCATAGAAATGAGAAGAGACTTCCCAAGTGATTTGTGAGTCTTAGTTGCTAGAGAAGCTCTACATTATAAAGTTTGTCTATGATATAGCTATCATCATATTTGTTAAAAATTTAGAGATATCTCACAACAAAATTTGGGAAAAACCTACATTTTGTGAAGAAAGGAATACGAAGTAAAAGAAACAAAATGGAATTTATCTATTAACTAAGAACACAACATTAGGAAAGTGGATGTTTTATTCCAAACTATAAAAATGGAGTCACACTATGAATACTTTTGTCTTCACAGTTAGATCTTCCTCATATTTAGGTATAATTGTTTTTAATTATTAATAAAATAAAAAAATACAAACATACACTTGTAAGGGTTGTTTTAGTGCTTGATTATCTTTTTCTTCAATTATATATTCTCTATGTTTTTCTTGTGAATGTACCAAGACACATATTTTGTGAGTGCTCAATATTGGTTGGAAAAATCATCTAGACACAATGTGAGTGTCACATACATTGTGAATAATGCAACGAATAATATAGCAAGAGAAAAATAATAGTAGAGGAAGATTTAGAGCTTGAATTGAAGAGGAAGAAGTGGGGGAAGAAGAAGAAGGAGAAGGGGGGATGAGGAGGAGGGATGAGGAGGAGGATGAGGAGGAAAAGGTAGGGGAGGAGAAAAAAGAAGAAAAAGAAGTAGTAGTAGAATAAGAAGAAGAAGAAGTACTAGTAGTAGAAGGAGGAGGAAGAGGAGGAGGAAAAGGAGAATATGGAGAAAATGGAGGAGAAGAAGAATGAGTATAAAATGAAAAAGAATATGAAAAATAAGGAGGATAAAAAAAGAAGAAGAAGGGAAATAATAATAATGATAATAATAATAATAATAAGGAGAAGGAGAATAAAAAGAAGAAGGAAGAGAAAAGGAGAAGAAGAAGTAGAAGAATAAGGAGGAGAAGAAGAAGATGAAGAAAAAGGAGAAGGAGAAGAAAGAGCTCTTCTTCTTCAAAAAAACACTCTCAACTTCTAGAGAGAGAAATTCCCGTTTTTATAGAGAGAAAATCTCCATTTTTGGCCGAATCAAGCTCTCTTCAAGTGCAAAATGGATCAAAAGGATTTATTATCAATTAATAAATCTTTTGCTTCGATTTTTAAAGGGACCGCGCAGCAACCACGGGCTTGCGGAACCAAAAATGGGAGTCCCGCTATTCTCTTCTCCAATGAGCAAATCAATAGGTTCCTAGAACCGTTCGAATACACACTCGCAGGGAAATTTTCCCATGGCCGACCTCGTGCAAGTGAGTTACAGAAGTTTATAGAAACATTGAAGCTTAAAGGTAGAGTGAAGTTCGCCGATTATGATGCGAAACATGTTTTTCTTCAATGTTGTATGGAGGAGGATCACTATCGGCTATGGCAGAGAGGGATATGGTATGTTGAAGGACTCCCCATGCGGGTGATGAAGTGGACGAAAAACTTCAGCCCACTCGTGGAAGCTCCTATTGCCCTGGTATGGTTTACTCTACCGAATCTACCATTGTTTTTGTTTAACACGCAGGCCCTTCATGAAATTGCTTCTTGCCTCGGCAAGCCAATGCTTCGGGATGAAGCAACTACCTCCATGATAAGAACAGGCGCTACTCGTGTATGTGTAGAATGTAACTTACTTACTCAGCCGCCCAGCAAGATATGGATAGGCGGCGAGGACAATGGACAGATTGAAGGGTTCTGGCAAACTGCCATACCCGAGTATCTTCCTCCCTACTCCCTCGGCTGTAACAGACTTGGCCACGATATAGAAGAGTGCCGAGTGGGGAAAAAAGAGAGTGAGAGAGATAACAGGCAGGAAGGTAAGGCTAGACGGGTAGAAAAATGGGTAAGAGTGGATGAGAATGCCCCGAAAGAGCATACCGAAAAGCTGGAAGAAGGGGGACTCCATGGAAAAAGCTTAGAGGGAGAGAAAGTGGATGTGAATGGCAGATAAGAAGAGAAGGGAGGCAAATCCGAGGGTGGCTATGAAGGAGGGGAGGGGGAAGAAATGGAGGAAGGATGGGAGAAGGTGAAAGCTAGAGGGAGAAAATGGAAAAAACTCAAAACTAGAAGAATTTTAAAAGAAAAACTAGAGGACTATAGCTGGATGGATGAAGACCTACTGGATTTTCTGGATGAAGTTTCAGTGGTCTTTAGTTGCCCTCCAACATGCGGGGAAGAAGAAAATAGAGATGCCCCAACCGAAAAGATTAAAGATGATCTAGATATTTACGAGGAAGATTGGGATAGGCTATCTAGAGATCAAGCAATGGAAGCTATCAAAAAAATGGCTATGCTTCTCGGGCAATAGGTAAAGTACAATGAAATTATGCATGCTTCTTCTAATACCTATAAGACCCCAAGAAATATGAAAAAATATTTAAATAAGACTTACGAGTCTAAATGCACAACTAGATCCCAAGCAAAGTTAGTAATTAATGGATAGGTGTCTCTTCTGGAACATTAGAGGGGTAGCAAATAACCATTCAATTAATAGATTGAAACAATTAATAAAAATATATAAAATTGCTTTATTAATTATAGCAGAACCTATGGTTCAGAAAGATCAAATTATAAAATATAGTGAAAAATTAGGGTTTAAAAATGTGTATGCAAACTTGAATAGTAAGCTCTGGATTATGTGACATAATTATATGGACATTATAATAATAAAAGACACAGAACAAATAGTTAACTTTAAAACTAATTCGAATATAGAAGAAATAATATCAGTGGTTTATGCGAAAAATAATAAAAAAGATAGACTAGATCTATGGAAGGAAATGCAAAACATTGCAATAAAAAATATCTCATGGATTATAGGTGGAGATTTTAATATTATAAGAAGTGCACAAGAAAAGAAAGGTGGAAATACCCCAAACGCATTGGCGATGTCTCAGTTTAATGATTGTATAGCCAGTGCTAATTTAATGGAGGTGGAATATATTGGTTCAAATTACACCTGGTGTAACAATTGGCGTAAAAGAGGAGCAATCTGGGCAAGGCTGGACAGGGTCATGTGTAATGCTAAATGGACTATGACTCATGGAGTTACGGGCCTAAGACATTTAAGCAGGACCTGTTCGGATCATAACCCATTGCTAATAAAAATCCATAAAAGCCACCCAATAAGAGGCAACTTTAAATTTCAAAATATGTGGGTTAAACACTTGGATTTTGATAGAATGGTGAGAGAATCTTGGGAAGAGCCAGGATTGGGAAAGCCCATGCAGGCTTTTTCGACCAAGCTACTCAGACTAGCTAGATGTATTAAAACATGGAATAAAGAAGTTTTCGGAATTATAAACCAACGAATAAAACAAGCAGAAGAGGAAGTGGCAAAGCTGGAAATAGTATATGATACTACGAACAAAGAAGAAGATAGAAGTGAACTTAGTAAGGCTAAAGGTAAATTGAGGCTTAAGTTATATATGGAAGAAATATACTGGAAACAGCGAGCTAAAATCAAATGGTTAAAAGAAGGAGATAGGAATACAAAATTTTTTCATAATATGAGTAAGATAAAAATGAACAAAAATAAAATTAAAGGTATAAAAAATGATGAAGGAAAATGGGTGGAAGAAGATAATAAAATAAGAGTCCTCTTTGAGGAATTTTTTAAAAAACATTTATGCGGAAAATATATTCATGAAGGGGATACTCTTATAAATGAGATTAAATTAAATATAACTAAGGAACAAAATTAAATGATGGAAAAAATACCAGATAGGGATGAAATTAAAAATGCAGTATTTAGCCTGGACAAAGATAGTGCAGCAGGACCAGATGGCTGGAATAGTAATTTTTTCCAGGTATGCTGGGAAATAATTGAAAAAGATCTCGTACTTGCTATTTCTAGTTTTTTTGCAGGAGCGGATATCCCAAAAACATGAGCGAATTCTCTCATTGTTTTGATTCCAAAAAACAAATCCCCAAAAAAATGTGAGGAATTCAGACCAATAAGTTTATGTAATGCGATATATAAGATTTTAGCAAAAATTTTACAACATAGATTATGTGATATTTTGCCATATATTATTTCACAGGAACAAACGGGCTTTGTTAAAAATAGGCTAATGACGGAAAATATAAGATTGGCAGCCGAGATAATGAAGGACATAGCAATTAAAACAAGAGGGGAGAATTTAGTAGTAAAGTTAGACTTATCAAAAGTATTTGATAGGGTAGAATGGGATATACTTTGTTATTCCATTAGAAAATTTGGCTTCTCAGAGTTATGCATTGATATGATATACAGATGTGTGTCTAGTGTTTGGGTTAAAGTCATTATAAATGGGTCAAAAGGAGAAGAATTTAAGCCTAAAAGAAGCTTAAGGCAAGGAGATCCGTTATCTCCTTTATTATTTGATATATATTTAGAAATGTTAATATTAAATTTAAAGAAAAGAATGTCTGATGGAAAGATCATTTCATTCAGACAACCAAAAAACACCCAAAGAATAAGATGTCTGGCATATGCCGATGATCTTATAATTTTCACAAATGCAAGCAAAAGATCTTTGATAAATTTTATTGATCTTTTACATATGTTTGAAACTGAAACAAGGCAGGAGATAAATATAAAAAAGTGTCAATTTATGCTGGCAAAGAAAGCAAAAGAAAAGGTGATAAATAAAGTAAAAAACATCACAGGATTTATCCAGCAAAAAGGAGCGCTAATGTACCTAGGCTGTCCTATATATGAGGGTAGATTGAAAGAAGAATATTTAATATCACCACAGGATAAAATAAATAATAAAATAGCAGGCTGGAAAGAGGAACTACTAGGCTTTGGGGGCAGGATTACTTTAATCTCTCATGTCCTTCAAAGCACATTAGTGCATATTTTATCAATTATTCATCCTCCTAAAAAATTTACAAATAAATTAGAATCAGCAATAGCTAATTTTTTATGAGGGAAAAAAGATGGAAAGAATAAACTTCACTGGAAAATATGGGAGGATCTTTGCTACCCTAAAGAGGAAGCCGGATTAGGATTAATAAGATTACAGGACATGGCAGATGCTTGGGACTGTAAAGGATGGTGGAGGCTAAAAAATGATAGCCTCTGGGCAAGCTTTATGAGAGCAAAATATTTAGAAAATGGAAAGGTAAATAGTAAAAAAGGCTTCGAATAATTGGAAAGTATTAGAAAATCAAAAAGAAATAGTTGAGTCTCATTCTAAAAAGGAGAAAAGCGGATGAAAATTGATCCTTACTCCACAAGGTAATTTTACACTCAAATCGGTCAAGAATTTAATATGAAAGAAAAATGTGATAAATCTAATTTTTAAATGGGTATGGAAAGTAGACACCCCACAAAAAATGTGTTCTCTTTTATGGAAAGCTCTTGTGAATGCATTACAAGTAGACACAAATATTCAAAGAAAGGGTATATAGACAGTCTCCAGATGTGATTACTGTCTTCAAGCAACAGAATCTACGGATCATCTGTTTTCAGAAGGAAAAATTGTAGTAGCAATATGGAAAAAGTTAGAAATATTTAATAATATAAATAACAAGGAAGAAACTTTAATAGATAGGATGAAGAGATTGAAGAGGTATACCCCAAATACACCGACTAAAAAATGGCTAAATCAAAATTTATCACACGTGGTAATTTGGTGTATTTGGAAGGCAAGGATTAAGAGTAGATTTGAGGGAAGAAAGATGAATTCAGAAGAAATACTAAAAGAAATTAAGATAGAAATTAGTAATATATCCTGCATAAAACCTATCATAATAGGAAATATTGAAAAAGAAAAAGAAGTAAGGATTAAATGGAACCTCTCCACTAGAATCATAAGGAGTCATTAGGTTAAAAGTATAAGCTGGAATAGGCCCCCAAAAGAGAAGTTATCGCTGAATATAGATGGTAGTTTTAATAGGGATTTAGGAATGCAGGGGAAGGAGGAGTAATAAGAGACTTTGAAGGCAGAGTTAGGAACGCATTCACTCTTGTTGGGAAATCCCACTTTGTACTGCATTCGGAAATCAGAGCTCTAATGGAAGGATTAAATGTCTGCAAAAGGCTAGGATATAGAAATTTGCAAATACAGGTAGACTCGACATTATTGGTTGAGTTATTTAATAAAAAGCTAGTATTGTGGCGGCATGAGGAGGAGATAGAAATAATAATAAATCTTGCCAAAGAATTGAATGCATCAATTTCACATGTATACAGGGAAGCAAATGTATTGGCATACAAACTTGCAAAAATAGGATTGCTACAAGGAGCTGCGGAATATGATGAGGAATCATTACCGATAAAACTGAAAGGAATAGCAAGATTAGATAAAATTGCATTCCCTTACCTAAGAATAAGAAAGAATAGAGAGAAATAGGTTTATTATTGTGGAGTGTGAAGTTTTATTCACAGGGAATTTTCTGCGGGAAGAAGCAAAACATACAGATCCATGTAATTTAGCAAGAAGTAGAAGGGAAGATAAGAGGCTTGTTTCTTAAAATTCACACTGGTCCTGAAGGGTGATTAATCGAAACTGAAGTGAATAATTAAAGGAGACAAAATGGTAAGAAATATGAGTATTCAATCTGCTGGTTTGAGTTGTTTGTTTATTGTTTTACAAGTATTGAAGCTGGACATCCAAGGGCTGTTTTTCTTTTACTGCTTGTTTAAATTTAACACTTGTTGTTTATTAATTTCTGGTTTAAGTTGGTCCCGGAAGTCTGTAATAGGTTTGGTGGTCTGTTTTTCTTAGATACTTGGTGGTTTTGCTGGAAGTCTGTACTAGTTTAGATAAGTCTTTGTTAGATATTCAATGAAAGCATCATTCGGAAATCAACAAAGGAAAGATAGCTTGGATTACTTCTAATCAAGAGGAGGCCACAAAGAGATAGAGTCTCCTCATTGTAATGTGCAGAAGGAAGGTAAGTAAAGGTCCTTTTCGAAAGAACATGATACTCTTTTTTCTTGCAGGATAACAGTTATATCACAAGTGAAAATGCATAAATATAGTACGGACAAGACACACTCAAATGATAAAGAATGTGCATGGACAAGAGATTTGAAATGTAGATTCTGGACTACCGATTCTGGATTGTAGAAGCTACAAGGGAGCAGGCTGGTTGGAGCTGATTGAACAAGTCATCTACAAAGATTTAAAGCACTAAATACAGATCGCGAAAGATCTATACAAAGATCAATACTGGAAGCATCCTTCATAGCAAGATCTTTTGAGAAAAAAGAGATGTATAATTATAAGGATGCACAAATAAAGAAGAAGAAACATGTCTTTAAATATAAAAAAAGGAGAAGGAGAAGAAGAAGAAGAAGAAAAATGAGAAAAAGGAGGAGGAGGAGGAGGAGAAAAATGAGAAGGAGAAGAAGGAAAAGAAGTATAAGAAAAAGGAGAGGGAGAAGAAGGAGGAGAATGATAAGAAGAGAAAGAAGAAGAAGAAGATGAAGAAGAAGAAGAAGAAGAAGAAAGAGAAGAAGAAAAATAAGGAGAAAAAAAATTAAGAAGGAGAAGGTGAAGGAGAAGAAAAACAAAAAGATGGAGGAGGAGAAGGAGGAGAAGGAAGAGGAGGAAAAGTGGAAGAAGAAGGAGAAAAAAGAAAAAGGAGAAGAGAGAGAAGAAGAAGATAAAGAAGGGAGAGGAGGAAGAGAAGAATAAAAAAAAGAAGAAAAAAAAGACTAACATAGAGAAGAAGAAGATGATGAAGAAGGAGAAAAAGAAGAAGGAGAAAAAGAAGGAGAAGAGGAAGAAGGAGGAGGAGGAAAAGAGACAGAAGAAGGAGATAAAAAAGAAGAAGATGATAAGAAGAAGATAAAGAAAGAGGAGGAGAAGGGTACGAAAAAGAAAAAAAAATAAAGAAGAACAAAGAGAAGAAGAAGATGATGAATGAGAAGAAGAAGAAGGAAAACAAGAAAAAAGAGAAGAATTAGTAGGAGGAGGAGAAGAAGAAGAAGAAGAAGAAAGAGAAAAATAAGAAGAAGAAGAAGAAAGAGAAAATAAGAAGAAGAAAGAGAAAAATAAGAAGAAGAAGGAGAAGAAAAATAAGAAGAAAAAGGAGAAGTAAAATAAGAAGAAGAAGGAGAAGAAAAATAAAAAGAAGAAGGAGAAGTAAAATAAAAAGAAGAATAAGGAGAAAAAGAAGAAAAAATTTGTTGTTTATTTTTTGAAAAATGCTCTCAAGTTTTAGAGGGAGAAAAAAATGCTTTTTAGAGAGAGAAGCAACAAATTTTGGTGAGGAAGAAGCTATTTTGAAGCTAAAAAATTGAGTAAATGGATTTCTTAATGAATAAGAAATCATTTTCGCACCATTTAAAAAAACCACGCAACATTTTTCTTCTTTATAAATTCATGAAAAAAAAGTAGGGAACTCTCGATAGAGTTCTCCCCGACATACATTTCCATGCTTACTGAAGCTCACAAGTTCACCATTGTGGGCAAATTTTCGCACAGGCACCCTCGGGTGGAAAAATTATAGCATTCTATGCATTCTTGAAACTCAAATGGCTAATAAAAATAGGCATTCTAGATGCCAAGCACATTCTCGTGCAACTGTATACAGAGGAAGACTTTCATAGGATTTGGTTGAAGTGAGTCTGGTACATCATGGGCTATCCTATGAGAGCTTTCAGATGGTCGCCTTCCTTCTCAACTAAATAGGAACTCACCTTTGTCCTGGTATGGTTTCTTCTTCCTATGCTTCCCATTCATTATTTTGATAAGCTCTCCCTCTATCATATCACGAAGGCTGTGGTCACACCTTTTCTACTTGACGGGGCCACTACAACTCTTGCACGACTGAGTGTAGCTCGGCTATGCATTGAAGTAAACGTACTTCACCATATTCTTCACAAATTATGGATATGAAGTAAGAATGGAATTAAATTCTGGCAACATGTGATTCTAGAGAACCTTTCACACTATTGCTCATTCTGCAACAAGCTTGGGCATAGCTGTGAGCAATGTTTTGTGAGAAAAAAATAGGGAGATGATGGGCAGTGGCTAGAGGGCAAAAGAAAAGTGGAAGGGAAGGTGAAAGGGGTAGTTAAATATCAGAAAAAACCTCAGGCTCTAGAATAGAATCAATATGATGAGAGGGTTGGAATGATGCTAGTGGAATATAGAGTTAATAGAGTATGGGAGAGGGAAAAGGCATAACAAATGGAAAAGGTTAGGAGACATGAAATGATTCTAAAAATTGTAGAAATAAACTAGAGGGTTAAGGGTAATATGTTTGTAGATAGAAAAAGGAGGAAAGATGTAAGGCAGTGGGCAGTAACTATAGGTATTAGCTTGGAGGAGGAAGTAGAAGTGAGAAGTGGTATTAGTTTAAACAAAGGGGAGGAATAAAATGGGCAGAATATATAAATCATAAAAGATGATGTAGACATAGGTAGAAACAGAAATAAAATGGGCAATAGGGAATGGGCCATGGACGAAATAAAAATAATAGCAATTCAGCTAGGGAGAGATTGGAAAGAAAAAAAAAATAGGGGATTTGAGCGTGCTTAAAAAACATAGAAACATGAACAAATATCTTAACATGACATATGATTCAAACTGCACAACAAGAGCATAGGCTAAATCTAATAACAATGTTTAGATACCTATACTGGAATGTAAGGGGAGTTGAAAACCCACCCACAATAAAAAGACAAAAAAACCCACCCAAATGCATAAACCACTTTTAATAATGTTTGTTGAACCCATCATAGATAGGGAGTAGCTAAAAAATTACAAAGGAATTTTAGGCTTTGAAAATGCCCATCCTAATGTAAATGGTAAGATATGGATTTTTTGGAATAGCAAATTGAAAATAATAATCTGGGAGTATGCAAAATACACCAAGGAAGGGAGAAGGGAGCCGTTGAGGGAAATGGAAAAAATAGCAAGCATGAACAAACCATAGGTTGTAGGAGGAGATTTCAACATAACAAGAAGGGCTAGTGAGTAAAAATGGGGAAAACCCCATACTGCAAAAGCTAGCTCTCACTTTAATGAGGCTATAACAAAGGCTAGCCTAATGGAAGTTAGCTTTTTAAGCTTGTAGTACACTTAGTGCAATAACTAGAAAAATAGAGGTACTATATGAGCTAGGTTAGATAAAGTCCTACATAATGTGAAATGGGTAGAAAGGTTTGACTCCATGGTAGTGAGATACTTAAATAGAACCTGCTTGGATCACAATCCATTATTAATCACTATAGAAAAGGCTAAAATCATGAGTAACTCATTCAAATTCTTGAATGCTTGGTCTTTACACCATGCATTCATTAATAAAGTAGAAGAATCCTGGAAATAGAAAGGCTATAAGAAATCCTGTGCAAATCTTGAACCTAAAACTAAATAGACTAAAAAAGCATTTAAAGATATGGAATAGAGATACATTTGGGAATATTAACAAAAACATAATAAATGCAGAGGAGAAAGTAGAAAATATTGAGTTAGAATATGAAAAATCACATAATGAGAAAAATAGGAGGGAGATTAGCAAAGCTCACTCTGAATTAAAATTAAAATTGCTCATGGAGAAAGTTTTTTGGAAGCAAAAAGAAAATAAAATGGCTAAAAGAAGGGGACAAAAACATAGTTTTTTCAAAAAACAACTACAATAAAAATTCAGAGGCAATGAATAAATGGCATAAAAAACAACGTAGATAAATAGATAAATAGGTGTGTGGATATAAAAAAAATACTTTGAAGAGTTCTTTGAAAATCAATTAAGTGGGGTAATGACCCTCAGGGGTAATAGTCTAATACAAAATATAGAACATAGAATAACAGAAGAGAAAAATGATGCATTCACAAAATTCCCAGAGGAAGAAGAACTAAAAGTTGTAGTTTTCAGTATGGACAAAAATAGTGCCCTGGGTTCGGATGGATGGAACAATAAGTTCTACCACATGTGCTAGCACACCATAAAAGGAGAACTACTTAATGTGATATCTTGGTTTTTTTTGTGGGGTAGATATTGGCATGAAATGGGGCAGCTCATACATGGTGCATATTCCTAAGATTGATAATTTCTAAAGGGAGAAGATTTTAGACCTATAAGCTTGTAAAATTCCATTTACAAAATACTAACTAAGATATTGTAAAATAGATTAGGAGGTATCCGACCCAAAATAATTTCAAAAGAACAAATAGGGTTCATGAAAAATATATTAATAATGGAAAACATCAGTTTGACAAAAGAAATGATTAGAGAAATATGAACAAAAACTAGAGGCCATAATGTGTTAATAAAATTAGATTTATCTAAAACATTTGATAGAGTAGAATGAGATATATTAGGCTTCACTATGAGAAAGATGGACTTCGAGCTCTTAATTGTTAACATTAAAGATAAAATGAGGATAAGAAAGATATGAGCTTTTAGCCAGCAAAAGAACACCCCATTGGTGGGTTGCCTATATGTGGATGATTGATTGTCTTCACTAATGGTAGTAGTAGGTCTCTCCATAGTTTGATGAAGGTGATATGGGTAGTGGAGAAAATGATGGGGCAAAAAATAAATAAAAAGAAGTGTCAATACATGGTGGTGATGAAAGCACCAATGAGCTTGAATCACAGGATTAAATGCATAATAGGATTCTCACATAAAAAATTAAAATTTTATATATATGATGCCTAATTTATGTGGGTAAATTGAAGATAGAATACTTGGATTTCTTGCTTGAAAAAATTAGAAAAAAATTAGCCGGCTGGAAGGTTGAAATGCTAAGTATGGGAGGTAGGATAACCTTAATAACATACGTGCTGCAAAGCATGGTAATGCACAACCTAATGATTACTCACCTACCGGTTGCATTAATAAAGATAAATAGAAAAAGAAATTGCTCAATATTTTGGGGAAATAAAAAAGGTAAATGCAAACTACACTAGAAAAAATGGATGATCTTTGCTACCCAAAAACAAGTTGTAGGGTTGGATTTTACTAACGTGATTAATCTTGCTAAGACATGGTCGTGCAGAAGATGGTATGCTAAAAGAGAATGACATCCTATAGGTTGAATTTATGAGAGCTAAAAATACTACATAGATGGGGATACAGATAGAGAAAAGAAAAAAATGCAAAGAACCACAAGTATGGAAACCAATGTTTAAGCAAATGGAGCTAGTGAAAAAATATTCAAAATCAACAAGAAGTACATGGAAATGGACTCTAAGTGCGGATGGAAACTTCTCACTTAAGTCTATCAAGGATAAAGTGAGAAGCAGGAAGGAAGAGTAAATTTTGTTTAAATGGGCTTGGAACAATGAAAATCCACAAAAAATGAACTCATACATGGAGAAAAAGATGAAGAAGAAGTAGAAGAAGAACAAAAACATGAAGAAGATGAAAAAGAACAAGAAGAAGAAGTGGAGAAGAAGAAGAAGAATATAAGAAGAAGAAAAAGAAGAAGAGCAAGAAGAAGAAGTAGAAGAATATTAGGAAGAAGAAGAACTAGAAGATGAAGTCAAAAAAGAATAAGAAAAAAATAAATGAGTGGAAGAAAAGATGAAGAAAAAGAACTAGAAGAAGAAGACGAATAAAAATTAAAAGAACATGAAAGAGCATAAAAAGAAGAAGAAGAAATAGAAGAAGAAGATAAAAAAATGAAGAAGATGAAGAAGAAAAAAAAGAAGAAGAAGAAGAAGAAGAAGAAGAAGAAGACGAAGAAGAAAAGAAGACGAAGAGGAGGAGGATGATATGAAGAAATATACAAAGAAGAAGAAGTGGAGGAGAATAAGAAGAAAAAGAAGAAAAGAAATAAGAAGAAGAATAAAAGAAGAAAAAAAAAGAAGAAAAAGAAGAAGAGGAAGAAAAGAAGCTGATGAAGAATAAGATGAAGACAATTATAAAGAAGAAGAACATGAAGAAGAAGAATAATAATAATATTTATAAGAAGAACAAAAAGAAGAGGTGGAGGAGAAGAAGAAGAATAAGAGAAGTAAATGAAAAGATGAGATAGTAGAAAATGAAAAGGAGGAGGTGGAGAAGAAAAAGAAGAAGAGGAGAAGAAGAAGAAGAAGTCGAAAAATAAAAAAAAGAAGAAGAGGAGAGGAGAAGAAGAAAAAGTGGAGAAGAAGAAGAATAATAGTAAAAGAAGTTAAAAAATAGCTAAATAAGAAGAAGAAGAAAAAAGAAAAAGAAAAAGTTCAAGATGTAAAGAAGTAGATGAAGAAGAAGTAGAAGAAGAAAAAGGTGAAGAATAAGAAAAAGAAGAAGAAGAAAAGTTGAGGAAAAAGATAAAAAAGAAGATGAAGAAAAAGATAATAAGATGAAGAAGAAGAAGAGATGGAGGAGGTGGAGAATAAGAAGAAGAAGAAGAGTAGAAGAAGTAGAAGAAGAAGAGGAGAAGAAGAAGAAGAAGAAGAAGAATAAGAGGAGAAAAGAAGAAGAGGAGAAAAAAAAAGAACAAGAAAAATAAGAAGAAGAAAAAGAAGAAGAAGAAGAAGAAGAAGAAGAAGAAGAAGAAGAAGAAGAAGAAGAAAAGGAAGAGGAGGAGGAGAAGAAGAAGTAAAAAAAAGTGGTGGAGGAGAAGAAGATGAAGAAAAAAAAAGAGTAGTGGAGGAGAAGAAGATGATGAAGAGGAATAAAAAAATAAATTATAAGAAGAAGAATATAAAAGAAGAAAAAGATGATGAAAAAAAGAAGAAGTAGTAGAGGAAGAACAAGAAGAAAAAGATAATGAAGAAAAAGAAATAAAAGATGATGAGGAGGAAAAAAAATGAATAAGATGAAAAAGAAGATGAGGAAGAAGAATAAGATGAAAAAGATAATGAAGAAGAAGAAAAGAACAAGAATATGAAGAAGAAAAAAAAGAAGAGGAAAAGAATAAGTAGAATAGGAGTTGAGGAGAAGGAGGAGAAGGAGAAGAATAAGAAGAAGATGAGGAGGAGGAGGAGAAGAATAAAAAGAAGAGGAGGAGAAAAAGAAGGAAAAGAAGAAGAAGAGGATGGAGACGTGGAGAAGAAAGATAAGATAAAAAAGAAGGAGAAAAAGGAGTAGAATAAGAAGATGATGATCATGAAGAAAAAAAAGAAGAAGAAGAAGAAGAAGAAGAAAAAGAAAAAGTAGGAGAAGAAGAAGAAGTAAATGATGTAGAAGAAGAAGAAGAAAATGATGAGTATTATAATAAGAAGATGAAGAAGATCAAGAATAAGAAGAAGGAGAAGAAGGAGAAGAGAATAATAAAGTAGAGGAGGAGGAGGAGGAGGAAAAGAAGAAAAGGGAAAGAAGAAGAAGAAGAAAATCAAAGATGAAGAAGGTAAGAAGAAGATGACAAGAAAAAGATGAAGAAAAAAAAGAATAAAAATAAGTATAGGATGAAGAAAAAAAAACAAAGAAAAGAAGAAGAAAAAGAAGAAGAAGAAGCAAAAGAAAAAGAAAAAAAGAAGATGAAGATGAAGAAGATGAAGATGAAGAAGACGAAGAAGATGAAGATGAAGAAGATGAAGAAGATGATGAAGAAGAAAAATAAGAACAACAAAAAGATGAAGAAGAAAATGAATAAAAAAGGATGAGAAGAAGAAGAAGAACAAGAAGAAAAATAATAAGTGGAGAAATTTTAAAAGAAAAAGTAGTAGTAGTAGTAGAATCATGAGATAAAGAAAAGGAAGATGAAGAAGATAATGAAGGATAATAAGAAGAAGATGATGAAAAAAATGAAAAGGATGAAGTAAAAGAAGAAGAAGACAAAGAACATGAAGGATGAGAAATAGATGATTATGATGAAGAAAAATAAGATGATGAAGAAGAAGAGGAAGAAGAAAAGATAAAAAATATTAAGAAGAATAAAAAGAAGAAGAAAAACAAGAAGAAGAGGAAGAAAAAAAAAGAAAAAAAAGAAGAAGAATAAGAAGAAGAATAAGAAAGAAAAAAAAGAAGAAGAATAAGAAGAAGAATAAGAAAGAAAAAAAAGAAGATGATGATTACAAAGAAGAAGAAAAGAAGATTAAAAAGAGTATGATGAAGAAGTAGAAGATGAAGAATAAAAAGATGATGAATTTGAAGAAGAAGTTGATGATGAATAAGCATAACAAAAAGAAGAGGAGGACGAGAAGAAGAAGAAGAAGAAAAAGATGAGTAGAACAAATGAAGAAAAAGAAGAAGAAGAAGAAGAAGAATATCATAAGAACAAGAAAAAGTCAAAGAAGAAGAAGTATACTTATACGAGTAGGAGTATAAGAGGAAGAATATGATGATATAAAGGACAAATAAAAGAAGAAGAAAAAGAAGAAGAAAAAGAAGATGAAGAAGATGACAAATATGAAGAAGAATAAGAAGAAGAATAAGACAATGAAGAAAAAGAAGAAATACAAAAAAGATGAATATGAAAAAGAAGAAGAAGAGGAAGAAAAAATAAGATAATGGTAATCAAGAAGGAGAAGAAAGAAGAAGAAGAAGAAAAGAGATGAATAAAAGAAGAAGAACATGGTGATGAAGAAATAAAAAGAAGCAGAAGAAGATGATGAAGAAGAAAAATAAGAAGAATAAAAAGAAAGAAAATGAAATAAAGAATAAGAAGAAAAGAAAAAGAAAAGAATAAGAAGAAGAAAAAGAAATAAAGAATAAGAAGAAGAAAAAGAGGAAAAGAAGAAAAAGAAAAAGAAGAGTCTGAAGAAGAAAAGAAAAAGAAGAGTCTGAAGAAGAAAAGAAAAAGAAGAATAAGAAGAAGAAAAAAAAAGAGAAGTAGAGGAGAAAAATAAAAAGAAGAATAGAAGGAGGAGAAGAAGATGAAGATGATGAGGTGAAGAATAAGAAGAAGAATAAGAACATGACAAAGAAAAAGAAGAAGTAAAAGAAGACCATGAAAAGAATAAGAAGGAAAATAAAAAAGATTAAGTAGATGAAGATGGAGAAAAAGAAGAATAAGAAGGAAAATAAAAAAGATTAAGTAGATGAAGATGGAGAAAAAGAATAAGAAGAAGAAGATGATGATGATGATGATGATGATGATGATGATGATAATGAAGAAAATGAAGGATATGATGAAGAAAAAAAAGAAAAAGAAAATTAAGAGAAGAAGAAGAAGAAGAAGAAGAAGAAGAAGTATGGATGAGGAGGAAGAGAAGAAGAAGTAGTAGTAGAAGATGGTATGAAGAAGAAGAAGAAGAATGGGAGTAGAAGAATAACATATTATGAAAAAAAATAAGAAGAAGATGATGATGATGATGATGAGAAGAAGAAGAAGAGAAGAAGAAAATGAAGAAAATGAATAAGAAAAAGAATAAGAGAAGAACAAAAAGAGTAGGAAAAAGAAGATGATTAATAAGAATGAGAAGAAGAAGATTATGATGACGAAGAAGAAGAGAAGAAAAAGAAGAGGAAGAAGATTTTGATGAAAAAGAAGACATAGATTAAAAAGAAGTATAATAAGATAAAGAAGAAGATGAAGAAAAAGAAAAAAGAAGAATATGGAGAAGGAGAAGAAGAAGAAGAATATGAAGACAAATAAATAGAAGAATGATGAAAAATAAGAAGAAGAAGAAGAAGAAGATAATGATTAGTAAGAAGTAAAGAAGAAGATGATGAATAAGAAGTAAAGGAGAAGAAGAAAAGAAGAAGAAGAAGAAGAAGAAGAAGAAGAAGAAGAGAATTGGAGAAGAAAAAGAAGAAGAAGTTTAAAAGGAAAAGAAGAAGATGATGAAGAAAAGGATAAAAAAAATAAAAAAGTAAAAGAATAATAGGAGGAGGTGGTGGAGAAGAAAAAGAAGCAATAGAAGAAGAAGAAGAATAATAATAATAATAATAATAATAAGTAGTAGTAGTAGTAGAAGATGAAGAAGAAGAAAAATAAAAATAAAAAGAAGAATAAGAATAAGACAAAGAATATTAAGAATAAGAAGAAGATGATGAAGAAAAAGAAAAAGAAGAAGAATAAAAAGAAGAAGAAGTAGATGAAGAGGAAGAAGAAAAGATGATGATCATCAAGTAGTAGAAGAAGAAAAAAAGAAGAAGAAGAAGAAGACGTAGAATAAGAAAACAAAGTAGATGAAGTAGAAGAAGAATAAGAAGATGTATAAGAAGCTTAAATAGAAGAAAAAAATAGAAAAAGATAAAGAAGAAGATGTAGAAGAATACAAACAAAAAGAAGAAGAAAAAGAAGAAGAAGAGGAAAAAAAATAAGAATATGAGGAGGAGGAGGAGGAGAAGAGGAGCACAATAGTAATAAGAGGAGGACAAGAAGAAGAAGAATAAGAACAAAATAAGAAAAAGAAAAAATTAGAATAAGTAGTAGAAGAAGAAAATGAAATGAAGAACAAAAGGAATAGAATAAGATGAGAAGAAAAGAAGAAGAGAAGAAGATGATGAATAAGAAGAAGAAGAAGATGATGATGATGATGATGATGAAAAAGAATATAAAGACAAAGAAGAGGAGTAAGAAGAAGAAAAAAAAAAGAATAAGTAGAAGAAGAAGAGGAGGAAGAGAGGATAAAAATAAGAAGAAGTAGAAGAGGAGGTGGAGGAGGAGAAAAAGAAAAAGAAAAAGAAGGAAAAAAATGAAGAAAAAGAAGAAGAGGAAAAAGGAAAGAATATTAAATGGAAAAGAAGAAGAAAAAAAGTAGGAGGAGGAGAAGAAGTGAAGGAGGAGAAGAAGATAAAGAAGTGGGGAAGAAGAAGAAAAATAATAATATTAACAAGAAGAAGAACTTGATGAACAAAAGAAGAAGAGAAGAAGAAGAAGAATAAGAATAAGAAGAGGATAAGAAGAAGAAGAAGAGGAGGAGGAGAAAAAGAGAAGAAGAAAAAGAAGAGGAGGAGTAAAAGAAGAGGAACAAGAAGAACAATAAGATAAGGAGAAGAAGAAAAAAAAGTAGAGGAGAAGAAGAAGAAGAAGATAAATATGAAAATAATAAAGAAAAAGAAGGAGAAACGGAAGTGGAGGAGGAGGAGAAGAAGAAGAAGAATAAGAAGAATAAGAAATGATGTAGAAGAACAAGAAGAAAAGGATATGAAGAAGAATAAAAAGAAGAGGATGATAAGAAGAAGAAGAAGAAGAGGAGGAGGAGGAGGAGGAGGAGGAGAAGCAAAAGTAAAAGATGAAAAAGTTGAAGAATAAAAAAAGAAGAAGAAGAAAGAGACAAACAACAAGAAGATGAATAAGAATAAGAAGAAGAAGATTATGATGACATTTAAGATATAAAAATGGAGGAGCTGAAGAAGAAAATAAAGAATAAGATGAAGAAAAAAAATAAAAAGATGTTTAAGAATAAGATAAACAAGAAGAACAAGAAGAATAAAATAGGATAAAAAGAAGAAGAAGAATATTAGTAAGAGATGAAGAAGAAGAATACAAGGATGATAAGAAGATGACGATGAGGAGGAGGTTTATGAGAAAAAAGAGAAGATGAAAACTTGAAGAAGAAGAAGAATAGAAGGTTGAAGATGAAGAAGAAGAGGATGAGAAAAATAAGATGAAGTGGAGGAGTAGAAGAAGAAGATGAGGAAAAGAAGAAGAAAAAGATGCCGAAGTGGAGGAGAAGATAAAGTAGAAGAAGAAGAATAGGGGGGAATAGAAGAAGATAATGATGATGATGTCGAAGAAGAAGAAAATATGAATAAGAAGAAAAGATGAAGAAGAATAAGATGATGAAGAAGAATAAAAAGAAGATGTAGAAGAAGAAGAACATGATGAAGAAAAAGAAGATAAATAATGAAAAAATAAAAATAATAAGAAGATGAAGTAGACGAAGATGAGAAAGTCGAATATGATTAATATTAAGAATAAGAAGTTTAAAAAGTGGAGGAGGTAGAAAAGAATAAGAAGAAGAGGAAGAGGAAGAGGAGGAAGAGGAGGAAGAGAATAAGAATAAGATCTAGAGGAGGAGTTGAAGATGATGATGATGATGATGATGAAGAGGAGAAAGATTAGAAGAAGTAGTAGTAGTAGTAGTAGGGGTTTATTTTTTCAAAAAACGCTCTCAACTCTAGAGAGAGAAAATTTCACTTTCTAGAGAGAGAAAATCTCCATTGTTGCTCAAATCAAGCTCTATTCAAGGTGAGAATGGAGAAAACTGACTTATTATTAAACAATAACTCATTTGCCTAGATTGTGAAAGGGACCGCGCCGATATTACGAACTCACGGGAACAAAAACAGGGCTCCTGGTTATCATCTTCTCTGCCAAAGAAACTCGAAGGCTCTTAGAACCTTTCGAATACACGCTCATCGGCAAGTTCTCCCATGGCAGGCCTCGTGCGATTGGAGTTCAGAAATTTATCGATAATTTAAAGCTTAAGGGGAAGGTGAAGTTCGCTGACTTCGATGCCAAACATGTCGTGCTGCAATGCTCTCTACTAGAGGATCAATATCGCCTATGGCAGAGGGGTTTATGGCAAGTCGACGGCTTCCCCATGCGTAAACTGAAGTGGACAAAGGATTTCACTCCTCTGGAAGAGGCGCCTATAGCCCCGGTATGGTTTACATTGCCATTTCTGCCATTACATTTATTCTTAGAAACTTCTCTATATGCGATATCTTCGTGTTTGGGAAAACCCATGCAACGGGATGAAGCCACAGTAGCCATGTCAAGGCCGAACAAAGCTCGTGTATGTGTCGAGCTTAACCTCTTGACTAAGCCACCTGACAAGCTATGGATAGGTAGTGGTGAAGGTGAACAGGCCGAGGGGTTTTGGCAAACAGTCATCCCCGAAAGCCTCCTTCTTACTGCCTAAGTTGTAAGAGGCTCGGGCATGAAAATCTATCGTGCAAGGCGGGGGAAGATGAGCAGAACAATGGGCAGCGGCATGATGGAGGAGGTAAGAGGGTAATGCAATGGATAAGGAAAGAGGAGGCCCATCTTCACAAGCAAAATATCCAGCCGAAGGAAGATCTGGACAGTGGAGGTATTCCATGTTTTTCCGCAGATTACTCAAAGAATAATCAAGTATAAGTAATCCCGACAGAGGTTAACTTGGAGATAGAGAAGGAGGATAGCTTAAATGAAGGATGAGATGAGGTAAAACACATGAGAAAACATAAAAAAAGATCCAGAACCAGAATTGTATTGAAAGAAAAACTTGAAGATTATGGGTGGATAAACGAGGATCTTCTGGACTTCCCTGAAGTTGAATCGGTAATTTTTAGTTGTCCTTCAATTAATAAGGGTGATGTATCTTAAGAGGAGCCTGAGGTGAAAGAAAAGGATGATATATATATTTACAATGAAGATTTGGGGAATCTCTCAAGAACCCAATCTATGGAGGCCTTGAAGCAAATGGCCATGGTGCTTGGAAAACAGGTAAAATATAATGAGATTAGGCATGAACTTACTCACACTCCTAAAACAGTAAGAAATATGAAGAAATATGCTAACATGACTTACGAATCCAAGTGTACAACTCGAGCTCAAGCCAAATTAGGTTTTAATGGATAGATGCGTATATTGGAATGTTAGGGGGGTAGCTAATAGCCACACGATAAATAGATTAAGACTTTTAATTAAAGAACATAAAATATCATTAATGATTATTGCAGAGCCAATGATCCTGCAAGATCAATTAACTAAATATAGTGAAATTTTAGGTTTTAATAAGGCTTACGCTAATTTAAATAGTAAACTTTGGATTTTATGGCATAATAAGCTGAAAATTGAAATATTAAAAGATACTGAACAGATAGTACACTTTAAATTAGATAAGAACACAGATCAAATAATTTCAGTAGTTTATGCAAAAAATGATAAAACAATCTAGGTTAGCTTTATGGGAGGAGATGAAAGATATAGCATGTAGAAACTATCCATGGATCATAGAAGGTGATTTTAATATAATTAGAAGCCCTCAAGAAAAGAAAGGTGGCAAAACACCGGATAAGGTAGCCATGAAACAATTTAATGACACAATAGCTATCACTAATCTAATAGAAATAAATTTCACTGGTTCGAGATACACCTTGTGGTAAATAACTGGCAAAAAAGAGGAGTCAATCTGGGCTCGCTTGGATAGGATAATATGTAACACAAAGTGGGTCACCTCACAAGGGACCTACGGGGCTAAGACACTTAAATAGAACTTGCAATGATCATAGCCCACTACTTATCACGATACAAAGGAACCAGGGAAATACGTTTAATTTTAAATTCCAAAATATGTGGGTAAAGCATGCAGGCTATGAAAGTCTCGTCAAAGAGTCTTGGAAAGAGCCAGCAGAGGGCAAGCCGATGCAAGCTCTAACAATTAAGCTTCTAAGGCTTAAAGCTTGCTTAAAAACATGGAACAAAGAGGTTTTCGGAAATTAAATCAGGAGCTAAAAAAGTAGAAGAAAAAGTAGCCAAGTTGGAACAATATTTTGACTCCATTAATAATAATGAAACTCGGTTAGAATTAAGTAAGTCTAAAGGAGAACTAAGATTGAAATTACACATGGAAGAAAATTTATTGGAAACAGCATGCAAAGATTAAATGGTTAAAAGATGGCGACCGTAATACTAAATTCTTTTACAATATGACTAAAATTAAATCTCAAAAAATAAAATTAAAGGAGTAAAAAATGAAGAAGGAAAATGGGTAGAAGAAGAAAAGGAAATAGGAACTCTCTTTAAAAATTTTTTTGAAAACCAATTATG
>JAREIK010002687.1:51835-104732 GCA_029783825.1 Sapria himalayana
CTTAACCACTAATTGTTTCCTGATTTACCTCCTATTTCTTTCATCATTTCTGATGCAAGTTTTATATTTTCAATCATTAATCTATTTTTGAAAAAACCCTTTATTCCTAAGATATATATGATGGTAAAATTAAGTTTAGTCTATTTTGTAATATAATTTTGCTAAAATTTTATAAATAGCATTGCATAAACTTATAGGTCTGTAATCCTCGCATTTCTGTGGCGATTCTTTTTTTGGAATTAATACTATAAATGATTTTGCCCATGATTTTGGGATTTCCGCACCTACAAAAAAACTTGCAATTGTGGGGACTAGCTTAGTTTTAACCGTGTGCCAGTTTGACTGGAAAAAATAATTATTCCAACCGTCCGGTCCTGCTGCACTCTCTTTATCAATATTAAAAACTGCCTCTTTAACTTCTGGTTCTTCCGGGATCAATTCCATTAAATGTTTTTGAGCTTCCGTAATGGTTGCCCTAATCTCATGCATTAGAGAATTGTCTGTCCTACATGACTGACTGCATAATTGGTTTTCAAAAAAATTTTTAAAGAGAGTTCCTATTTCCTTTTCTTCTTCTACCCATTTTCCTTCTTCATTTTTTACTCCTTTAATTTTATTCTTTTGAGATTTAATTTTAGTCATATTGTAAAAGAATTTAGTATTAGGTCGCCATCTTTTAACCATTTAATCTTTGCACGCTGTTTCCAATAAATTTCTTCCATGTGTAATTTCAATCTTAGTTCTCCTTTAGCCTTACTTAATTCTAACCGAGTTTCATTATTATTAATGGAGTCAAAATCTTGTTCCAACTTGGCTACTTTTTCTTCTACTTTTTTTAGCTCCTGATTTAATTTTCCGAAAACCTCTTTGTTCCATGTTTTTAAGCAAGCTTTAAGCCTTAGAAGCTTAATTGTTAGAGCTTGCATCGGCTTGCCCTCTACTGGCTCTTTCCAAGACTCTTTGACGAGACTTTCATAGCCTGCATGCTTTACCCACATATTTTGGAATTTAAAATTAGACGTATTACCCTGGTTCCTTTGTATCGTGATAAGCAGTGGGCTATGATCAGAGCAAGTTCTATTTAAGTGTCTTAGCCCCGTAGTCCCTTGTGAGGTGACCCACTTTGTGTTACACATTATCCTATCCAAGCGAGCCCAGATGACTCCTCTTTTTTGCCAGTTATTACACCAGGTGTATCTCGAACCAGTGAAATCTATTTCCATTAGATTAGTGATAGCTATTGTGTCATTAAATTATTTCATGGCTACCTTATCCGGTGGTTTGTCACCTTTCTTTCTTGAGGGCTTCTAATTATATTAAAATCGCCTTCTATGATCCAAGGAGAGTTTCTACTTGCTATATCTTTCATCTCCTCCCATAGAGCTAACCTAGATTGTTTATCATTTTTTGCATAAACTGCTGAAATTATTTGATCTGTGTTCTTATCTAATTTAAAGTGTACTATCTGTTCAGTATCTTTTAATATTTCAATTTTCAGCTTATCATGCCATAAAATCCAAAGTTTACTATTTAAATTAGCGTAAGCCTTATTAAAACCTAAAATTTCACTATATTTAGTTAATTGATCTTGCAGGACCATTGGCTCTCAATAATCATTAATGATATTTTATATTCTTTAATTAAAAGTCTTAATCTATTTATCGTGGGGCTATTAGCTACCCCCCTAACATTCCAATATAGGCATCTATCCATTAAAACCTAATTTGGCTTGAGCTCGAGTTGTACACTTGGATTCGTAAGTCATGTTAGCATATTTCTTCATATTTCTTACTGTTTTAGGAGTGTGAGTAAGTCATGCCTAATCTCATTATATTTTACCTGTTTTCCAAGCACCATGGCCATTGCTTCAAGGCCTCCATAGATTGGGTTCTTGAGAGATTCCCCCAATCTTCATTATAAATATATATATCATCCTTTGCTTTCACCTCAGGCTCCTCTTGAGATACATCACCCTTATTAATTGAAGGACAACTAAAAATTACCGATTCATCTTCAGGGAAGTCCAGAAGATCCTCGTTTATCCACCCATAATCTTCAAGTTTTTCTTTCAATACAATTCTGGTTCTGGATCTTTTTTTATGTTTTCTCATGTGTTTTACCTCCTCCCATCCTTCATTTAAGCTATCCTCCTTCTCTATCTCCAAGTTAACCTCTGGGCTTACTTCTACTTGATTATTCTTTGAGTAATCTGCTAAAAAACATGGAATACCTCCACTGTCCAGATCTTCCTTCGGCTGGATATTTTGCTTGTGAAGATGGGCCTCCTATTTCCTTATCCATTGCATTACCCTCTTACCTCTTCCATCATGCCGCTGCCCATTGTTCTGCTCATCTTCCCCCCTTGCACGATAGATTTTCATGCCGAGCCTTTTACAACTTAGGCAATAAGAAGGAAGACTTTCGGAGATGACTGTTTGCCAAAACCTCGGCCTGTTCACCTTCACCACTACCTATCCATAGCTTTTCAGGTGGCTTAGTCAAAAGGTTAAGCTCGACACATACACGAGCTTTGTTTGGCCTTGACATGGCTACTGTGGCTTGTCCCGTAGCATGGGTTTTCCCAAACACGAAGATATCGCATAGAGAGAAGTTTCAGAGAATAAATGTAATGGCAGAAATGACAATGTAAACCATACCGGGGCTATAGGCGCCTCTTCCAGAGGAGTGAAATCCTTTGTCCACTTCAGTATACGCATGGGGAAGCCGTCGACTTGCCATAAACCCTGCTGCCATAGGCAATATTGATCCTCAGTAGAGAGCATTGCAGCACGACATGTTTGGCGTCGAAGTCAGCGAACTTCACCTTCCCCTTAAGCTTTAAATTATCGATAAATTTCTGAACTCCAATCGCATGAGGCCTGCCATGGGAGAACTTGCCGATGAGCGTGTATTTGAAAGGTTCTAAGAGCCTTCGAGTTTCTTCGGCAGAGAAGATGATAACGGGAGCCCATTTTTTGTTCCCGTGAGTTCGTAATATCGGCGCGGTCCCTTTCACAATCGAGGCAAATGACTTATTGTTTAATAATAAGTCAGTTTTCTCCATTCTCACCTTGAATAGAGCTTGATTTGAGCAACAATAAAGATTTTCTCTTTCTAGAAAGTGAAATTTTTCTCTCTAGAGTTGAGAGCGTTTTTTGAAAAAAAAACCCCTACTTCTTCTTCTTCTTCTAATCCTTCTCCTCTTCTTCTTCATCATCATCTTCTTCTTCTACTCCTCCTCTAGATCTTATTCTATTCTCTCTTCTCTTCCTCTTCTTCTATTCTTTTTTACCTCCACTTTTTAAACTTCTTATTCTTAATATTAATCATATTCGACTTTCTCATCTTCGTCTACTTCATCTTCTTATTATTTTTATTTTTTCATTATTTATCTTCTTTTTCTTCTTCATGTTCTTCTTCTTCTACATCTTCTTTTTATTCTTCTTCATCATCTTATTCTTCTTCATCTTTTCTTCTTATTCATATTTCTTCTTCTTCGACATCATCATCATTATCTTCTTCTATTCCCCCTATTCTTCTTCTTCTACTTTATCTTCTCCTCTACTTCGGCATCTTTTTTTCTTCTTTTCCTCATCTTCTTCTTCTACTCCTCCACTTCATCTTATTTTTCTCATCCTCTTCTTCTTCATCTTCAACCTTCTATTCTTCTTCTTCAAGTTTTCATCTTCTCCTTTTTCTCATAAACCTCCTCTTCCTCATCATCATCTTCTTATCATCCTCGTCTTCTTCTTCTTCTTCATCTCTTACTAATATTCTTCTTCTTCTTCTTATCCTATTTTATTCTTCTTGTTCTTCTTGTTTATCTTATTCTTCAAAATCTTTTATTTTTTTCTTCGTCTTATTCTTTATTTTCTTCTTCAGCTCCTCCATTTTTATATCTTAAATGTCATCATAATCTTCTTCTTCTTATTCTTATTCATCTTCTTGTTGTTTGTCTCTTTCTTCTTCTTCTTTTTTATTCTTCAACTTTTTCATCTTTTACTTTTGCTTCTCCTCCTCCTCCTCCTCCTCCTCCTCCTCTTCTTCTTCTTCTTCTTATCATCCTCTTCTTTTTATTCTTCTTCATATCCTTTTCTTCTTGTTCTTCTACATCATTTCTTATTCTTCTTCTCCTCCTCCTCCTTCACTTCCTTTTCTCCTTCTTTTTCTTTATTATTTTATGTATTTATCTTCTTCTTCTTCTTCTTCTCCTCTACTTTTTTTTCTACTTCTCCTTATCTTATTGTTCTTCTTGTTCCTCTTCTTTTACTCCTCCTCTTCTTTTTCTTCTTCTCTTTTACTCCTCTTCTTCTTCTTCTTATCCTCTTCTTATTCTTATTCTTCTCTTCTTCTTTTGTTCATCAAGTTCTTCTTCTTGTTAATATTATTATTTTTTTCTTCGTCCCCACTTCTTCTTTATCTTCTTCTCCTCATTCTCTTCTTCTCCTCCTCCTACTTTTTTTCTTCTTCTTTTCCATTTAATATTCTTTCCTTTTTCCTCTTCTTCTTTTTCTTCATCTTTTTTTCCTTCTTATTCTTCTTCTTTTCTTTTTCTCCTTCCACCTCCTCTTCTACTTCTTCTTATTTTTATCTCTCTTCTCTCCTCTTCTTCTACTTATTCTTCTTTTCTTCTTCTTCTTTTACTCCTCTTCTTTGTCTTTATATTCTTTTTTTTCATCATCATCATCATCATCTTCTTCTTCTTATTCATCATCATCTTCTTCTTATTCTTCTTCTTTTTCTTCTCATCTTATTCTATTCCTTTTGTTCTTCATTTCCTTTTCTTCTTCTACTACTTTTTCTAATTTTTTCTTTTTCTTATTTTGTTCTTATTCTTCTTCTTCTTGTCCTCCTCTTATTACTATTGTGCTCCTCTTCTCCTCCTCCTCCTCATATTCTTATTTTTTTCCTCTTCTTCTTCTTTTTCTTCTTCTTTTTGTTTGTATTCTTCTACATCTTCTTCTTTATCTTTTTCTATTTTTTTCTTCTATTTAAGCTTCTTATACATCTTCTTATTCTTCTTCTACTTCATCTACTTTGTTTTCTTATTCTACGTCTTCTTCTTCTTCTTTTTTCTTCTTCTTCTACTACTTGATGATCTTCATCTTTTCTTCTTCATCTTCGTCTACTTCTTCTTCTTTTTATTCTTCTTCTCATTCTTTTTCTTCATCTTCTTCTTCTTATTCTTAATATTCTTTGTCTTAATCTTATTCTTCTTTTTATTTTTATTTTTTTTTCTTCATCTTTACTACTACTACTACTTCTTCTTCTTCTTCTTCTTCTTATCTACTATTCTTCTTCTTCTATTGCTTCTTTTTCTTCTCCACCACTTCCTCCTATTATTCTTTTACTTTTTTTATTTTTTTTTCCTTTTCTTCATCATCTTCTTCTTTTCCTTTTCAACTTCTTCTTCTCTTTTTCTTCTCCAATTCTCTTCTTCTTCTTCTTCTTCTTTTTCTTTTTCTTCTTCTCCTTTACTTCTTATTCATCTTCTTCTTCTTCTTTACTTCTTACTAATCATTATCTTCTTCTTCTTCTTCTTATTTTTCATCTTCTTCTATTTATTTGTCTTCATATTTTTCTTCTTCTTCTCCTTCTCCATATTCTTCTTTTTTCTTTTTCTTCATCTTCTTCTTTATCTTATTATACTTCTTTTTAATCTATGTCTTCTTTTTCATCAAAATCTTCTTCCTCTTCTTTCTCTTCTCTTCTTCTTCTTCTTCGTCATCATAATCTTCTTCTTCTCATTCTTATTAATCATCTTCTTTTTCCTACTTTTTTGTTCTTCTCTTATTCTTTTTCTTACATTTTCTTCATTTTCTTCTTCTCTTCTTCTTCTTCTATCATCATCATCTTCTTCTTATTTTTTTTCATCATATGTTCTTCTTCTACTCCCATTCTTCTTCTTTTCATACCATCTTCTACTACTACTTCTTCTTCTCTTCCTCCTCATCCATACTTCTTTCTTCTTCTCTTCTTTTTCTTTTTCTTTTTTTCTTCATCATATCCTTCATTTTCTTCATCATTCATCATCATCATCATCATCTTCTTCTTCTTCTTATTATTTTTCTCCATCTTCATCTACTTAATCTTTTTTATTTTCCTTCTTATTCTTCTTTTTCTCCATCTTCATCTACTTAATCTTTTTTATTTTCCTTCTTATTCTTTTCATGGTCTTCTTTTACTTCTTCTTTTTCTTTGCATGTTCTTTATTCTTCTTCTTATTCTTCACCTCATCATCTTCATCTTCTTCTCCTCCTTCTATTCTTCTTTTTATTTTTCTCCTCTACTTCTCTTTTTTTTTCTTCTTCTTATTCTTCTTTTTCTTTTCTTCTTCAGACTCTTCTTTTTCTTTTCTTCTTCAGACTCTTCTTTTTCTTTTTCTTCTTTTCCTCTTTTTCTTCTTCTTATCTTTATTTCTTTTTCTTTTTTCTTTTTTTTTCTTCTCCTTATTCTTTATTTCTTTTTCTTTTTCTTTTTCTTCTTCTTATTCTTTATTTCTTTTTCTTTTTCTTTTTCTTCTTCTTATTTTTCTTCTTCATCATCTTCTTCTGCTTCTTTTTATTTCTTCATCATCATGTTCTTCTTCTTTTATTCATCTCTTTTTTCTTCTTCTTCTTTCTTCTCCTTCTTGATTACCATATCTTTTTTTCTTCCTCTTCTTCTTTTTTTCATATTCATCTTTTTTGTATTTCATCTTTTTTGTATTTCTTCTTTTTTCATTGTCTTATTCTTCTTCTTATTCTTCTTCATATTTGTCATCTTCTTCATCTTCTTTTTCTTCTTCTTTTTCTTCTTCTTTTTATTTGTCCTTTATATCATCATCTTCTTCCTCTTATACTCCTACTCGTATAGTATACTTCTTCTTCTTGATTTTTTCTTATTCTTATGATATCTTCTTCTTATTCTTCTTTTTCTTTATTTGTTCTACTCATCTTTTCTTCTTCTTCTTCTCGTCTCCTCTTCTTTTGTTATGCTTATTCATCATCAACTTCTTCTTCATTTTCATCATCTTTTTATTCTTCATCTTCTACTTCTTCATCATACTCTTTTTAATCTTCTTTTCTTCTTCTTGTAATCATCATCTTCTTTTTTTCTTTCTTATTCTTCTTCTTTTTTTTTTTTTTTTCTTCCTTTTCTTCTTGTTTTTTTCTTCTCTTCTTATTCTTCTTAATATTTTTTATATTTTCTTCTTCCTCTTCTTCTTCATCATCTTTCTTCATCATAATCATCTATTTCTCCTCCTTCATGTTCTTTGTCTTCTTCTTCTTTTACTTCATCCTTTTCATTTTTTCATCATCTTCTTCTTATTATCCTTCATTATCTTCTTCATTCTTTTTCTTCATCTCATGATTCTACTACTACTACTTTTCTTCTTCTAAAATTTCTCCACTTATTATTTTTCTTCTTCTTTTCTTCTTCTCATCTTTTTTTATTCATTTTCTTCTTCATCTTTTTGTTGTTCTTATTCATCTTCTTCATCATCTTCTTCATCTTCTTCATCTTCTTCATCTTCTTCGTCTTCTTCATCTTCTTTTTTTCTTTTTCTTTTGCTTCTTCTTCTTCTTCTTTTCTTTGTTTTTTTCTTCTTCATCCTATACTTATTTTTATTCTTTTTTTTCTTCATCTTTTTCTTGTCATCTTCTTCTTTTCTTCTTCATCTTTGATTTTCTTCTTCTTCTTTCTCTTTTCTTCTTTTCCTCCTCCTCCTCCTCCTCTACTTTTTTTTAAAAGGTTTTGTTTATTAATTAGAACCCTCTCTTTTGGCGGAGGAATACCATTCGTACAAGCTACATCTACCCATTTCCCTTTTACACCCGATTCCTAAAGTTAGAGAATCCATAATTTTAATTAACTCATAATCTTTCCTAACTTTATAAGACATCTCGGAATTCTTGATAGAACTTACTATGAAATTTGCTTCCTCTATTGAACTTTGTATATATCTTTCCTGTGCTATCTTTGAAACCTTAAATCTTTGTGAAGTGTGTAACTCTATCAGCTCGGCCAGCATGCTCCCTCACAGCTTCCTCTTCCAAATTCGACAATCCAGCCTCTAAATTTCAAATCACTTGTCCATGCTCATTCTTTAGCATTTGAGTATATCTAGTCCCATTTTCATTTCTTTAAACGATCCCACTTGTGATATATCCTACATGAAACAAAAGTATCAAATTTTTCAAATAAAGGGTCATTACTTACCTTCCTTTTGCCTGATACCACGAAGAGAATATCTCTTGTTCTTTGTATCCTACTTCCTCTTGAAGTGCTTTAAGAACAATTCCAGCTATCTTCCTTTTGCTGATCTCCATTTGAAGTGACGCATACATTGACTAACTATCTAGGACTCTTCTAATTCCTTCAGACTTCCAGAATTTCAAAAAAAACACCAAGCCTAAGTTACAGACTTCCAGAATCAACTAAAACAGCAAGAACAAAGTTACAATAGGCAGTAAGAAGAGCAGATTAGAGCCTGTGTTGTATGCCCAACTTGATAATGCATTCAGCCCGATTAGAATTGAAGTCCAGTTTCCGTACCTGTAAAATAGATAAGCAAAACAGCGCAAACAACACACTGAAAACTTAGGCTTCTTACCATTTTTCCCTTTTTAATTATTCACCTCAGTTTCTGTTAATCCCCTTCAGGACCAGGGAGATTTTAAGATATGAGTCTCTTATCTTTTCCATTCCCTCATCTTTCTGTCTTATGAGGTGAACCCTAGCCAATATTACAAAGAAGCCGCTCTCTGTATGATTCTTCCTTATTATAAGACATTGAACAGCAGGGAGTCTTTCCACCTAGTGGTTATATTTGTCTCAGCAGCGGAGTACTCCTGACAGCAACAGGGGCAGTAACAGACAGCAACTATCCCTCCTTTCCCCTGTGCGTCTGGCTCAAAATCTTCACGAGATTCCAGCCTTCTTCCTTCATCATGTATTCACTGTTAATCCTAGAACAAAAACCAAAGAGAAAACAAAGAAGAAACAACAACCGTGCCTACCAGAACTTTACACCCTACTACCCTTATTCTTGATTAAACTAATCAACATAAGTCAATTTTAACGATTATCCCCTTTAACATACTGCAAGGAAAGGACAGAATATATTATTGTCCTGTAAAGAAAATCAAAAACAACCTTTCTGCAGAGATTATCGACTTCTGCCAAAATGTGGAATTAGCAGATGTTTTGGATATGCAGAAATTCTAAATTACATACATATTATTTTAACAACCATTCAGTATAGCTATGTACCCTTTGCCAAAATGCAGAATTATTATATACTATAATGGGATCTCCTTCATATATATCCATTTAGCTCCATCTGTCATATCTTCATGGTCTATTTATTTGTTCTTAATAAGGAAATCCCATTTTATCTAGACATGCTATTCCCTTTAGTTTATTGGCATGAATTTCTCATTATAATCTATATTTCCTCTGGTGGTGCCTATTTTAGATAGACAATCCGCTAGATTATTGGCTTCTCTATATATATGTATTATTGAGGCCTTCAGTTCTTCCAGAAGATTAGAATAACTTCTAGATCCTCTTCATACCTCCATAATATTTTCTTATTTATTACCGTATCAACTAGTAATTTTGAGTCTACCTGACTACAATATTTTTAAAATTTAGCTGCTTACATATCTCTAACCCTGATTTTTAATGCTCTAATTTCAGATTCTAACGCCGAGGATGCCCTACTAGCTCTGGTAAATGCTCTCTGTACTGCCCTGTATGATCTCTTATTAACCCCGCCTCCTCCTGCTATTCCAGTGTCCCTGCTAAAACAACCATCTGTATTAAGTGAAAGTTTACCAACCGCGGAGCATTCCACTGTATACATTAGCCCATTGCTGTTTTATCACTTTGTATGTGAGATCCCATTCATTCTCAAGCTTCTTTTCTTGTTCCAAATCCTGTATTACTATCGGTTTTATTATTGTTATATTATATATTTCCTTTTTAATATCTTTTATAATTCTGTTAAGTTCATCCTTATATTTTCATATTTACTTTTGTTTCTAGATTTCCAAATGCACTAGATAATTAGATGCGGCAGTTTCTGACTAAGCCATTTCCTGGCGGGGCTTTTCATGTTTATTTTTTCCCATTTTTAACTTTATCTATTAATCCATCTTCTATTTTACATATTCTTTTTTTCCCTTCCATCTCTCTCCATATTTCTGCTGCAATGGGGCCATTCGAGAGCAAGTGATCAGTTGTTTCAACCGCTTGAGAACAGCATTCGCATCTTGAAGCCATGTTTATCCCTTTCTTTTGTACATTTCTATCTACCGGTATGGCGTTCAATAATGCCTTCCATGTGAATGAGCGCATTTTTTGCGGACATTTTCTTGCCATACCCATTTAAATAGAGTTTGTACCGGTTTTTTTTCCTAACCAAATCTTTTGCCAATTTGAGAGAAAAGTTTCCTTGTGGTGTTAATGTCCATTTCCAGCCACTCTTTTTTAGTATAGAGTTTCCAGCCACTCTTTTCCTTTGCGGGACATTTTCTTCTTCTTCTCCTTCTTCTTATTCTTGATCTTCTTCATCTTCTTATTCTAATACTCATCATTTTCTTCTTCTTCTTCTACATCATTTACTTCTTCTTCTTCTCCTACTTTTTCTTCTTCTTCTTCTTCTTCTTTTTCTTCATGATCATCATCTTCTTGTTCTACTCCTTTTTCTCCTTCTTTTTTATCTTATCTTTTTCTCCACGTCGTCATCCTCTTCTTCTTCTCATCATCATCATCATCATCATTATCATCATCATCATCTTCTTCTTCTTCTTCATCTTCTTCTTCTTCTTTTCCTTCTTTTTTCTCCTCCTCTTCTTTTTATTCTTCTTCTCCTCCTCCTTCTCATCATATTCTTTTCTTCTCCTTCTCCTCTCCTCAACTCCTATTCTACTTATTCTTTTCCTCTTTTTTTTTCTTCTTCATATTCTTGTCTTTTCTTCTTCTTCATTATATTTTTCATCTTATTCTTCTTCCTCATCTTCTTTTTCATCTTATTCATTTTTTTTCCTCCTCATCATCTTCTATTTCTTTTTCTTCATTATCTTTTTCTTCTTGTTCTTCCTCTCTACTTCTTCTTTTTTTCATCATCTTTTTCTTTTTATATTCTTCTTCTTATAATTTCTTTTTTTATTCTCTTCATCTTCTTCTCCTCCTCCACTACTTTTTTTTCTTCCTTTCTTCTTCTCCTCCACCACTTTTTTTTTACTTCTTCTTCTCCTCCTCCTCTTCCTTTTCTTCTTCTTCTTCTTCTTCTTCTTCTTCTTCTTCTTTTTCTTCTTCTTATTTTTCTTGTTCTTTTTTTTCTCCTCTTCTTCTTCTTCTTCTCCTCCTCCTCCTCTTCTTCTTCTCCTCCTCTTCTTCTTCTTCTTCTTCTCCTCCTCTTCTTCTTCTACTTCTTCTACTCTTCTTCTTCTTCTTCTTCTTCATCTTCTTATTCTCCACCTCCTCCATCTCTTCTTCTTCTTCTTCATCTTATTATCTTTTTCTTCATCTTCTTTTTTATCTTTTTCCTCATCTGTTCTTCTTCTTCTTTTCTTATTCTTCACCTTTTTCTTCTTCTACTTCTTCTTCTACTTCCTACTTCTTTACATCTTGAACTTTTTTTTTTCTTTTTTTTTTTTCTTCTTCTTATTTAGCTCTTTTTTAACTTCTTTTACTATTATTCTTCTTCTTCTCCACTTTTTTCTTCTCCTCTCTCTTCTTCTTTTTATTTTTCGACTTCTTCTTCTTCTTCTCCTCTTCTTCTTTTTCTTCTCAACCTCCTCCTTTTCATTTTCTACTATCTCATCTTTTCATTTACTTCTCTTATTCTTCTTCTTCTCCTCCACCTCTTTTCTTGTTCTTCTTATAAATATTTTTATTATTCTTCTTCTTCTCATCTTCTTCTTCTTATAATTGTCTTCATCTTATTCTTCATCAGCTTCTTTTCTTCCTCTTCTTCTTTTTCTTCTTTTTTTTCTTCTTCTTATTCTTCTTCTTATTTCTTTTCTTCTTTTTCTTCTTATTCTCCTCCACTTCTTCTTCTTTGTATATTTCTTCATATCATCCTCTCCTCCTCTCTCTCTTTTCTTCTTCTTCGTCTTCTTCTTCTTCTTCTTCTTCTTCTTCTTCTTCTTTTTCTTCTTCATCTTCTTCATTTTTTTATCTTCTTCTTCTATTTTTTCTTCTTCTTTTTATGCTCTTTCATGTTCTTTTAATTTTTATTCGTCTTCTTCTTCTAGTTCTTTTTCTTCATCTTTTCTTCCACTCCTTTATTTTTTTCTTATTCTTTTTTGACTTCATCTTCTAGTTCTTTTCTTCCTAATATTCTTCTACTTCTTCCTGCTCTTCTTCTTTTTCTTCTTCTCATATTCTTCTTCTTCTTCTCCACTTCTTCTTCTTGTTCTTTTTCATCTTCTTCATGTTTTTGTTCTTCTTCTACTTCTTCTTCATCTTTTTCTCCATGTATGAGTTAATTTTTTGTGGATTTTCATTGTTCCAAGCCCATTTAAACAAAATTTACTCTTCCTTCCTGCTTCTCACTTTATCCTTGATAGACTTAAGTGAGAAGTTTCCATCCGCACTTAGAGTCCATTTCCAGGTACTTCTTGTCGATTTTGAATATTTTTTCACTAGCTCCATTTGCTTAAACATTGGTTTCCATACTTGTGGTTCTTTGCATTTTTTTCTTTTCTCTATCTATATCCCCATCTATGTAGTATTTTTAGCTCTCATGAATTCAGCCTATAGGATGTCATTCTCTTTTAGCATACCATCTTTTGCACGACCATGTCTTAGCAAGATTAATCACGTTAGTAAAATCCAACCCTACAACTTGTTTTGGGTAGCAAAGATCATCCCATTTTTTCTAGTGTAGTTTGCATTTACCTTTTTTATTTCCCCAAAATATTGAGCAATTTCTTTTTCTATTTATTTTATTAATGCAACCGGTAGGTGAGTAATCATTAGGTTGTGCATTACCATGCTTTGCAGCACGTATGTTATTAAGGTTATCCTACCTCCCATACTTAGCATTTCAACCTTCCAGCGGCTAATTTTTTCTAATTTTTTCAAGCAAGAAATCCAAGTATTCTATCTTCAATTTACCCACATAAATTAGGCATCCTATATATAAAATTTTACTTTTTATGTGAGAATCCTGTTATGCATTTAATCATGTGATTCAAGCTCATTGGTGCTTTCGTCACCACCATGTATTGACACTTCTTTTTATTTATTTTTTGCCCCATCATTTTCTCCACTACCCATATCACCTTCATCAAACTATGGAGAGACCTACTACTACCATTAGTGAAGACAACCAATCATCCACATATAGGCAACCCACCAATGGGGTGTTCTTTTGCTGGCTAAAAGCTCCAATCTTTCTTATCCTCATTTTATCTTTAATGTTAACAATTAAGAGCTCGAAGTCCATCTTTCTCATAGTGAAGCCTAATATATCTCATTCTACTCTATCAAATGTTTTAGATAAATCTAATTTTATTAACACATTATGGCCTCTAGTTTTTGTTCATATTTCTCTAATCATTTCTTTTGTCAAACTGATGTTTTCCATTATTAATATATTTTTCATGAACCCTATTTGTTCTTTTGAGATTATTTTGGGTCGGATACCTCCTAATCTATTTTACAATATCTTAGTTAGTATCTTGTAAATGGAATTTTACAAGCTTATAGGTCTAAAATCTTCTCCCTTTGGAAATTATCGATCTTAGGAATATGCACCATGTATGAGCTGCCCCATTTCTTGCCAATATCTACCCCACAAAAAAAATCCAAGATATCACATTAAGTAGTTCTCCTTTTATGGTGTGCTAGCACATGTGGTAGAACTCATTGTTCCATCCATCCGAACCAGGGCACTATTTTTGTCCATACTGAAAACTACAACTTTTAGTTCTTCTTCCTCTGGAATTTTGTGAATGCATCATTTTTCTCTTCTGTTATTCTATGTTCTATATTTTGTATTAGACTATTACCCCTGAGGGTCATTACCCCACTTAATTGATTTTCAAAGAACTCTTCAAAGTATTTTTTTTATATCCACACACCTATTTATCTATTTATCTACGTTGTTTTTTATGCCATTTATTCATTGCCTCTGAATTTTTTATTGTAGTTGTTTTTTGAAAAAACTATGTTTTTGTCCCCTTCTTTTAGCCATTTTTTTTCTTTTTGCTTCCAAAAAACTTTCTCCATGAGCAATTTTAATTTTAATTCAGATTGAGCTTTGCTAATCTCCCTCCTATTTTTCTCATTATGTGATTTTTCATATTCTAACTCAATATTTTCTACTTTCTCCTCTGCTTTTATTATGTTTTTGTGAATATTCCCAATGTATATCTATTCCATATCTTTAAATGTTTTTTAGTCTATTTAGTTTTAGGTTCAAGATTTGCACAGGATTTCCTATAGCCTTTCTATTTCCAGGATTCTTCTACTTTATTAATGAATGCATGGTGTAAAGACCAAGCATTCAAGAATTTGAATGAGTTACTCATGATTTTAGCCTTTTCTATAGTGATTAATAATGGATTGTGATCCAAGCAGGTTCTATTTAAGTATCTCACTACCATGGAGTCAAACCTTTCTACCCATTTCACATTATGTAGGACTTTATCTAACCTAGCTCATATAGTACCTCTATTTTTCTAGTTATTGCACTAAGTGTACTGCAAGCTTAAAAGCTAACTTTCATTAGGCTAGCCTTTGTTATAGCCTCATTAAAGTGAGAGCTAGCTTTTGTAGTATGGGGTTTTCCCCATTTTTACTCACTAGCCCTTCTTGTTATGTTGAAATCCTCCTACAACCTATGGTTTGTTCATGCTTGCTATTTTTTCCATTTCCCTCAACGGCTCCCTTCTCCCTTCCTTGGTATATTTTGCATACTCCTAGATTATTATTTTCAATTTTCTATTCCAAAAATCCATATCTTACCATTTACATTAGGATGGGCATTTTCAAGCCCAAAATTCCTTTGTAATTTTTTAGCTACTCCCTATCTATGATGGGTTCAACAAACATTATTAAAAGTGGTTTATGCATTTGGGTGGTTTTTTTTGTCTTTTTATTGTGGGTGGGTTTTCAACTCCCCTTACATTCTAGTATAGGTATCTAAACATTGTTATTAGATTTAGCTATGCTCTTGTTGTGCAGTTTGAATCATATGTCCTGTTAAGATATTTGTTCATGTTTCTAAGTTTTTTAAGCACGCTCAAATCCCCTATTTTTTTTTCTTTCCAATCTCTCCTAGCTGAATTGCCTATTTTATTTCGTCCATGGCCCATTCCCTATTGCCCATTTTATTTTTGTTTCTACCTATGTCTACATCATCTTTTATGGTTTATATATTCTGCCCATTTTATTCCTCCCCTTTGTTTAAACTAATACCACTTCTCACTTCTACTTCCTCCTCCAAGCTACTACCTATAGTTACTGCCCACTGCCTTACACCTTTCCTCCTTTTTCTATCTACAAACATTTATCCTTAACCCTCTAGTTTATTTCTACAATTTTTAGAATCATTTCATGTCTCTCCTACCTTTTCCATTTGTTATGCCTTTTCCCTCTCCCATACTCTATTAACTCTATATTCCACTAGCATCATTCCAACCCTCTCATCATATTGATTCTATTCTAGAGCCTGAGGTTTTTTCTGATATTTAACTACCCCTTTCACCTTCCCTTCCACTTTCTTTTGCCCTCTAGCCACTGCCCATCATCTTCCTATTTTTTTCTCACAAAACATTGCTCACAGCTATGCCCAAGCTTGTTGCAGAATGAGCAATAGTGTGAAAGGTTCTCTAGAATCACATGTTGCTAGAATTCAATTCCATTCTTACTTCATATCCATAATTTGTAAGAATATGGTGAAGCAAGTTTACCTCAATGCATCGCCGAGCTACACTCAGTCGTGCAAGAGTTGTAGTGGCCGTCAAGATAGAAAGGTGTGACCACAAGCCTTCGTGATATGAGAGAGGAGAGCTTATCAAATAATGAATGAACTGGGAAAGGAAGAAGAAACATACCAGGACAAAGGTGAGTTCCTATTTAGTTGAGAAGGAAGGAGGACCATCTGAAAGCTCTCATAGGATAGCCCATGATGTACCAGACTCACTTCAACCAAATCTTATGAAAGTCTTCCTCTGTATACAGTTGCACGAGAATGTGCTTGGCATCTAGAATGCCTATTTTTATTAGCCATTTGAGTTTCAAGAATGCATAGAATGCTATAATTTTTCCACCCGAGGTGCTTGTGCGAAAATTTTCCCACAATGGTGAACTTGTGAGCTTCAGTAAGCATGGAAATGTATGTCGGGGAGAACTCTATCGAGAGTTCCCTACTTTTTTTCATGAATTTCTAAAGAAGAAAAATGTTGCGTGGTTTTTTTAAATGGTGCAAAATGATTTCTTATTCATTAAGAAATCCATTTACTCAATTTTTAGCTTTAAAAATAGCTTCTTCCTCACCAAAATTTGTTGCTTCTCCTCTCTAAAAAGCATTTTTCTCCCTCTAAAACTTGAGAGCATTTTTCAAAAAATAAACAGCAATTTTTTTTTTTTTTCTCCTCCTTCTTCTTTTTATTTTACTTCTCCTTCTTCTTCTATTTTTTCTTTTCCTTCTTCTTCTTATTTTACTTCTCCTTCTTCTTCTTATTTTTCATCTCCTTCTTCTTCTTATTTTTCTCTTTCTTCTTCTTCTTTTTCTTCTTCTCCTCCTACTTATTCTTCTCTTTTTTCTTGTTTTCTTCTTCTTCTTCTTCTCATCATCATCTTCTTCTTTCTCTTTGTTCTTCTTTATTTGTCTTTCTTTTTCGCCCTTCTCCTCCTCTTTCTTTATCTTCTTCTCCTCTTCTTCTTTTTTTCTCCCTCTTCTGTCTCTTTTCCTCCTCCTTCTTCTTCCTCTTCTCCTTCTTTTTCTCTTCTTCTTTTCTCCTTCTTCATCATCTTCTTCTTCTCTATGTTAGTCTTTTTTTTTCTTTTTTTTTATTCTTCTCTTCCTCCTCTCCCTTCTTTATCTTCTTCTTCTCCTCTTCTTCTTTTTCTTTTTTCTCCTTCTTCTTCCACTTTTCCTCCTCCTCCTCCTCCTCCGTCTTTTTGTTCTTCTTCTCCTTCACCTTCTCCTTCTTAATTTTTTTTCTCCTTCTTATTTTTCTTTTTTCTTCTTCTCTTCTTCTTCTTCTTCTCTTCTTTTCTTCTTCTTCTTCTTCTTCTCTTCTTCTTCTTTTTTTCTTCTTCTTCCTTCTTCTTCTTTCTCTTTTCCTTCTTCTCCTCCTTTTTTCTTTTCCTTCTTCTCCTTCTCCTTTTCTCTCCTCTCTCCTTTTTTCTTTTTTTCTTCTTCTTCTTCTTCTTCTTCTTCTCTTCTCCTTCTCTTTTTTTTATATTTAAAGACATGTTTCTTCTTCTTATTTGTGCATCCTTATAATTATACATCTCTTTTTTCTTAAAAGATCTTGCTATGAAGGATGCTTCCAGTATTGATCTTTGTATAGATCTTTCCCGTTCTGTATTTACAGCTTTAAATCTTTGTAGATGACTTGTTCAATCAGCTCCAACCAGCCTGCTCCCTTGTAGCTTCAACAATCCAGAATCGGCAGTCCAGAATCTACATTTCAAATCTCTTGTCCATGCACATTCTTTATCATTTGAGTGTGTCTTGTCCGTACTATATTTATGCATTTCCACTTGTGATATAACTGTTATCCTGCAAGAAAAAAGTGTATCATGTTCTTTCGAAAAGAAGGACCTTTACTTACCTTCCTTCTGCACATTACAACTAGGAGACTCTATCTCTTTGTGGCCTCCTCTTGATTAGAAGTAATCCCAGCTATCTTCCCTTTGATGATTTCCGAATGATGCTTTCATTGAATATCTAACAAAGACTTATCTAAACTAGTACAGACTTCCAGCAAAACCACCAAGTATCTAAGAACTATTACAGACTTCCGGGACCAACTTAAACCAGAAATTAATAAACAACAAGTGTTAAATTTAAACAAGCAGTAAAAGAAAAACAGCCCTTGGATGTCCAGCTTCAATACTGTAAAAGAATAAACAAACAAGCACAAACCAGCAGATTGAATACTCATATTTCTTACCATTTTGTCTCCTTTAATTATTCACTTCAGTTTCGGTTAATCACCCTTCAGGACCAGGTGAATTTTAAGAAACAAGCCTCTTATCTTCCCTTCTACTTCTTGCTGAATTACATGGATCTGTATGTTTTGCTTCTTCCCGCAGAAAAATTCCCTGTAAATAAAACTTCACACTGCACAATAATAAACCTATTTCTCTCTATTCTTTCTTATTCTTAGGTAAGGGAATGCAATTTTATCTAATCTTGCTATTCCTTTCAGTTTTATCGGTAAAGATTCTCATCATATTCCGCAGCTCCTTCTAGCAATCCTATTTTTGCAAGTTTGTCTGCCAATACATTTGCTTCCCTATATACATGTGAAATTGATGCATTCAATTCTTTGCAAGATTTATTAATTATTTCTATCTCCTCCTCATGCCGCCACAATACTAGCTTTTTATTAAATAACTCAACCAATAATGTCGAGTCTACCTGTATTTGCAAATTTCTATATCCTAGCCTTTTGCAGACATTTAATCCTTCCATTAGAGCTCTGATTTCTGAATGCAGTACAGAGTGGGATTTCCCAACAAGAGTGAATGCGTTCCTAACTCTGCCTTCAAAGTCTTTTATTACTCCTCCTCCCCCTGCAATTCCTAAATCCCTATTAAAACTACCATCCGTATTCAACGATAACTTTCCTTCTGGGGGCCTATTCCAGCTTATACTTTTAACCCAATGACTCCTTATGATTCTAGTGGAGAGGTTCCATTTAATCCTTACTTCTTTTTCTTTTTCAATATTTCCTATTATGATAGGTTTTATGCAGGATATATTACTAATTTCTATCTTAATTTCTTTTAGTATTTTTTCTGAATTCATTTTTCTTCCCTCAAATCTACTCTTGTTCCTTGCCTTCCAAATACACCAAATTACCACGTGTGGTAAATTTTGATTTTAGCCATTTTTTACGTCGGTGTATTTGGGGTATACCTCTTCCATCTCTTCATCCTATCTATTAAAGTTTCTTCCTTGTTATTTATATTATTAAATATTTCTAACTTTTTCCATATTTCTACTGCAATTTTTCCTTCTGAAACAGATGATCCGTAGATTCTGTTGCTTGAAGACAGCAATCACATCTGGAGACTGTCTTTATACCCATTTCTTTGAATATTTGTGTCTACTGGTAATGCATTCACAAGAGCTTTCCATAAAAGAGAACACATTTTTTGTGGGGTGTCTACTTTCCATACCCATTTAAAAATTGGATTTATCACATTTTTCTTTCGTATTAAATTCTTGACCGATTTGAGTGTAAAATTACCTTGTGGAGTAAGGATCCATTTCCATCCGCTTTTCTCCTTTTTAGAATGAGACTCAACTATTTCTTTTTGTTTTTCTAATGCTTTCCAATTATTCGAAGCCTTTTTACTATTTACCTTTCCATGTTCTAAATATTTTGCTCTCATAAAGCTTGCCCAGAGGCTATCATTTTTTAGCCTCCACCATCCTTTACAGTCCCAAGCATCTGCCATGTCCTGTAATCTTATTAATCCTAATCCGGCTTCCTCTTTAGGGTAGCAAAGATCCTCCCATATTTTCCAGTGAAGTTTATTCTTTCCATCTTTTTTCCCTCATAAAAAATTAGCTATTGCTGATTCTAATTTATTTGTAAATTTTTTAGGAGGATGAATAATTGATAAAATATGCACTAATGTGCTTTGGAGGACATGAGAGATTAAAGTAATCCTGCCCCCAAAGCCTAGTAGTTCCTCTTTCCAGCCTGCTATTTTATTATTTATTTTATCCTGTAGTGATATTAAATATTCTTCTTTCAATCTACCCTCATATATAGGACAGCCTAGGTACATTAGCGCTCCTTTTTGCTGGATAAATCCTGTGATGTTTTTTACTTTATTTATCACCTTTTCTTTTGCTTTCTTTGCCAGCATAAATTGATACTTTTTTATATTTATCTCCTGCCCTGTTTCAGTTTCAAACGTATGTAAAAGATCAATAAAATTTATCAAAGATCTTTTGCTTGCATTTGTGAAAATTATAAGATCATCGGCATATGCCAGACATCCTATTCTTGGGGTGTTTTTTGGTTGTCTGAATGAAATGATCTTTCCTTCAGACATTCTTTTCTTTAAATTTAATATTAACATTTCTAAATATATATCAAATAATAAAGGAGATAATGGATCTCCTTGCCTTAAGCTTCTTTTAGGCTTAAATTCTTCTCCTTTTGACCCATTTATAATGACTTTAACCCAAACACTAGACACACATCTGTATATCATATCAATGCATAACTCTGAGAAGCCAAATTTTCTCATGGAATAACAAGAGTATATCCCATTCTACCCTAGTCAAATGCTTTTGATAAGTCTAACTTTACTACTAAATTCTCCCCTCTTGTTTTAATTGCTATGTCCTTCATTATCTCGGCTGCCAATCTTATATTTTCCATCATTAGTCTATTTTTAACAAAGCCCGTTTGTTCCTGTGAAATAATATATGGCAAAATATCACATAATCTATTTTGTAAAATTTTTGCTAAAATCTTATATATCGCATTACATAAACTTATTGGTCTGAATTCCTCACATTTTTTGGGGATTTGTTTTTTGGAATCAAAATAATGAGAGAATTCGCTCATGTTTTTGGGATATCCGCTCCTGCAAAAAAACTAGAAATAGCAAGTACGAGATCTTTTTCAATTATTTCCCAGCATACCTGGAAAAAATTACTATTCCAGCCATCTGGTCCTGCTGCACTATCTTTGTCCAGGCTAAATACTGTATTTTTAATTTCATCCCTATCTGGTATTTTTTCCATCATTTAATTTTGTTCCTTAGTTATATTTAATTTAATCTCATTTATAAGAGTATCCCCTTCATGAATATATTTTCCGCATAAATGTTTTTAAAAAAATTCCTCAAAGAGGACTCTTATTTTATTATCTTCTTCCACCCATTTTCCTTCATCATTTTTTATACCTTTAATTTTATTTTTGTTCATTTTTATCTTACTCATATTATGAAAAAATTTTGTATTCCTATCTCCTTCTTTTAACCATTTGATTTTAGCTCGCTGTTTCCAGTATATTTTTTCCATATATAACTTAAGCCTCAATTTACCTTTAGCCTTACTAAGTTCACTTCTATCTTCTTCTTTGTTCGTAGTATCATATACTATTTCCAGCTTTGCCACTTCCTCTTCTGCTTGTTTTATTCGTTGGTTTATATTTCCGAAAACTTCTTTATTCCATGTTTTAATACATCTAGCTAGTCTGAGTAGTTTGGTCGAAAAAGCCTGCATGGGCTTTCCCAATCCTGGCTCTTCCCAAGATTCTCTCACCATTCTATCAAAATCCAAGTGTTTAACCCACATATTTTGAAATTTAAAGTTGCCTCTTATTGGGTGGCTTTTATGGATTTTTATTAGCAATGGGTTATGATCCGAACAGGTCCTGCTTAAATGTCTTAGGCCCGTAACTCCATGAGTCATAGTCCATTTAGCATTACACATGACCCTGTCCAGCCTTGCCCAGATTGCTCCTCTTTTACGCCAATTGTTACACCAGGTGTAATTTGAACCAATATATTCCACCTCCATTAAATTAGCACTGGCTATACAATCATTAAACTGAGACATCGCCAATGCGTTTGGGGTATTTCCACCTTTCTTTTCTTGTGCACTTCTTATAATATTAAAATCTCCACCTATAATCCATGGGATATTTTTTATTGCAATGTTTTGCATTTCCTTCCATAGATCTAGTCTATCTTTTTTATTATTTTTCGCATAAACCACTGATATTATTTCTTCTATATTCGAATTAGTTTTAAAGTTAACTATTTGTTCTGTGTCTTTTATTATTATAATGTCCATATAATTATGCCACATAATCCAGAGCTTACTATTCAAGTTTGCATACGCATTTTTAAACCCTAATTTTTCACTATATTTTATAATTTGATCTTTCTGAACCATAGGTTCTGCTATAATTAATAAAGCAATTTTATATATTTTTATTAATTGTTTCAATCTATTAATTGAATGGTTATTTGCTACCCCTCTAATGTTCCAGAAGAGACACCTATCCATTAATTACTGACTTTGCTTGGGATCTAGTTGTGCATTTAGACTCGTAAGTCTTATTTAAATATTTTTTCATATTGCTTGGGGTCTTATAGGTATTAGAAGAAGCATGCATAATTTCATTGTACTTTACCTATTGCCCGAGAAGCATAGCCATTTTTTTGATAGCTTCCATTGCTTGATCTCTAGATAGCCTATCCCAATCTTCCTCGTAAATATCTAGATCATCTTTAATCTTTTCGGTTGGGGCATCCCTATTTTCTTCTTCCCCGCATGTTGGAGGGCAACTAAAGACCACTGAAACTTCATCCAGAAAATCCAGTAGGTCTTCATCCATCCAGCTATAGTCCTCTAGTTTTTCTTTTAAAATTCTTCTAGTTTTGAGTTTTTTCCATTTTCTCCCTCTAGCTTTCACCTTCTCCCATCCTTCCTCCATTTCTTCCCCCTCCCCTCCTTCATAGCCATCCTCGGATTTGCCTCCCTTCTCTTCTTATCTGCCTTTCACATCCACTTTCTCTCCCTCTAAGCTTTTTCCATGGAGTCTCCCTTCTTCCAGCTTTTTAGTATGCTCTTTCGGGGCATTCTCATCCACTCTTACCCATTTTTCTACCCGTCTAGCCTTACCTTCCTGCCTGTTATCTCTCTCACTCTCTTTTTTCCCCACTCGGCACTCTTCTATATCGTGGCCAAGTCTGTTACAGCCGAGGCAGTAGGGAGGAAGATACTCGAGTATGGCAGTTTGCCAGAACCCTTCAATCTGTCCATTGTCCTCGCCGCCTATCCATATCTTGCTGGGCGGCTGAGTAAGTAAGTTACATTCTACACATACACGAGTAGCGCCTGTTCTTATCATGGAGGTAGTTACTTCATCCCGAAGCATTGGCTTGCCGAGGCAAGAAGCAATTTCATGAAGGGCCTGCGTGTTAAACAAAAACAATGGTAGATTCGGTAGAGTAAACCATACCAGGGCAATAGGAGCTTCCACGAGTGGGCTGAAGTTTTTCGTCCAACTTCATCACCCACATGGGGAGTCCTTCAACATACCATATCCCTCTCTGCCATAGCCGATAGTGATCCTCCTCCATACAACATTGAAGAAAAACATGTTTCGCATCATAATCGGCGAACTTCACTCTACCTTTAAGCTTCAATGTTTCTATAAACTTCTGTAACTCACTTGCACGAGGTCGGCCATGGGAAAATTTCCCTTCGAGTGTGTATTCGAACGGTTCCAGGAACCTATTGATTTGCTCATTGGAGAAGAGAATAGCGGGACTCCCATTTTTGGTTCCGCAAGCCCGTGGTTGCTGCGCGGTCCCTTTAAAAATCGAAGCAAAAGATTTATTAATTGATAATAAATCCTTTTGATCCATTTTGCACTTGAAGAGAGCTTGATTCGGCCAAAAATGGAGATTTTCTCTCTATAAAAACGGAAATTTCTCTCTCTAGAAGTTGAGAGCGTTTTTTGAAGAAGAAGAGCTCTTTCTTCTCCTTCTCCTTTTTCTTCATCTTCTTCTCCTCCTCCTTATTCTTCTACTTCTTCTTCTCCTTTTCTCTTCCTTCTTCTTTTTATTCTCCTTCTCCTTATTATTATTATTATCATTATTATTATTTCCCTTCTTCTTCTTTTTTTATCCTCCTTATTTTTCATATTCTTCTTCATTTTATACTCATTCTTCTTCTCCTCCTTTTTCTCCATATTCTCCTTTTCCTCCTCCTCCTCCTCCTCCTCTTCCTCCTCCTTCTACTACTAGTACTTCTTCTTCTTCTTATTCTACTACTACTTCTTTTTCTTCTTTTTTCTCCTCCCCTACCTTTTCCTCCTCATCCTCCTCCTCATCCCCCCTTCTCCTCCCCCCTTCTCCTTCTTCTTCTTCCCCCACTTCTTCCTCTTCAATTCAAGCTCTAAATCTTCCTCTACTATTATTTTTCTCTTGCTATATTATTTGTTGCATTATTCACAATGTATGTGACACCCACATTGTGTCTAGATGATTTTTCCAACCAATATTGAGCACTCACAAAATATGTGTCTTGGTACATTCACAAGAAAAACATAGAGAATATATAATTGAAGAAAAAGATAATCAAGCACTAAAACAACCCTTACAAGTGTATGTTTGTATTTTTTTATTTTATTAATAATTAAAAACAATTATACCTAAATATGAGGAAGATCTAACTGTGAAGACAAAAGTATTCTTAGTGTGACTCCATTTTTATAGTTTGGAATAAAACATCCACTTTCCTAATGTTGTGTTCTTAGTTAATAGATAAATTCCATTTTGTTTCTTTTACTTGGTATTCCTTTCTTCACAAAATGTAGGTTTTTCCCAAATTTTGTTGTGAGATATCTCTAAATTTTTAACAAATATGATGATAGCTATATCATAGACAAACTTTATAATGTAGAGCTTCTCTAGCAACTAAGACTCACAAATCACTTGGGAAGTCTCTTCTCATTTCTATGGTTTGGAATAGTTGGTCATCTTCCATGAGGTTATATTCCATGTTAAAAGATTAAATCCCCTAGTTTTCTTTTACTTCTTATGGCTTTCTTCAATGATAGGTATATTTTTCTCAATTTTTTCATGTACCTCTACACTTTTTACACATGCCTAGACAATTAAATTGTAGGCAAGCTTTCTACTAAAGAGCTTTGCTAGCAACTAAAAATCATACATGGTATGTCTTATCATTTCTATGATTCGGAATGGTTGGTCATCTTATTTAGATTATATTTCCTAGTTAAGAGATTAAATAAATGATAAGTGAAAATTTCAATTTTTAATGTGAGTATCTCTGTACTTTAGATAGATACTAAGATAACCAAATAGTGGGCATGATTTTTACTAAAGCTTAAGTAAGAATGAAAACTCACACTTGGCATATCCTCTTATTTATATGATTTGGATTGGATGATCATCTTGCTGATATGACTTTCAAGATATGAATTTATGGGCAGACATTCTACTAAAGCTCAAGTAACAACCAAAACTCACTCTTGGTATGTCTTCATATATCTATGGTTTGGAATAGTTGGTCCTCTACTCTAAAGTTATATTCCTATTTAAAAGATTTAAGTCACTTTTTTTATCAGATATGCTTTTATCAATTTTTTTTTGTAAGGTTTTGATGCACTTTTAATAGATACTAAAATAATTAAATTATTGTCAAACTTTCTACTTAAGCTTAAGTAGCAACCAAAACTCACAATCGGTATGCTTTTTATTTCATTAGTTTGAAATGGTTAGTCCTTTTCTCTAAGGTTGTATTCCTAATTAGAAGATTTATTCTATTTTTTTTTCTTTTACTGGATATGGCTTTTATCATTGATAAGTAGGATTTCTCTTTTATATGTGATATTTCTACATGTTTAACAGATAAGAATATAACCTAATTATGGGAACTCCTTCTAATGGAGAGCTTTTCTAGCAAAAAAAACTCATAAGTCACTTGTCATATGTCTTCTCATTTATATGGTTTGTAATGGTTAGTGCACTTTTCTAAAAATGTTGGAATTGTTGATCCTCTTTAATGAGGTTATAAGTCAAGAGATTAAGTCACTTTTTTTTCTTTTTATAGATATGACTTTTCATCAATGATAAGTGGGATTTTCTCAATTTTTTATGTGAAGTATCTCTAGACTTTTTCTGCATACCAACATAAATAAAATATGGCCATACTTTCTACTAAAGCACAAGTAGCAATTAAAACTCACACTTGTCGTGCCTTTCCATTTCTATAATTTGGAATGGTTTTTCCTCTTTGTTGAGATTGTATTCCTAGTTAGAAGATTAATTCTATTTTTTTTCTATTACTAGATGTAGCTTTCTTCCATGATAAATTTCTTTTTTTTTTATTTTTTATGTGGTATCTCTATACTTTTAACAAATATGAAAATAACCAAACCAAGGGTAGACTTTCTAATGAACAGCTTTGCTAGCAACCAAAACTTTTAAGTCACATGTGGCATGTCTTCTTATTTTTATGGTTTGCAATGGAATGAAAAATCATTCTGAACCATAAAAATGGTTGGTCCTCCTTCATGTAATTATATTCTGAGTTAGTAGATTAACTCTATTTTTTTTTCTTTTATTGAATGTAGTCTTCTTCTCTAATAAAAGTTTTTTCAATTTTTTTATCTAAGGTATGCTGATACTTTAAACAAATTTTAAGATGACAAAATTGTGGGTAGACTTTCTACTAAAACTCAGGCATCAACCAAAACTCATGCTTGGTATGTCTTCTCATTTTAATGGTTTGTAATGGGTGGTACTCTTCACTAAAGTTATACTCATTGTTAGGAGATTAAGTCCTTTTTTTTTATTTTACTGGATATATTTCTTCAATGATAAGTGTAATTTTCTGATTATTTTTGAGAGGTATCTCTACACCTTTAACAAATACAAAGATAACCAAATTGTGGGTAGGTTTTCTATCAAAGAACATTGTTAGCAAACAAATTGCACATGTGGTCCTTTTTCCCAAGGCTATATTTTTAGGTAGAAGATTAATTCCATCTTTTTTTCTTTTATAGGATATGATTTTTTTTCACTAATAAAGTGAGATTTTTTTTAATTTTTTATGTGAGGCATCTTTACACTATTAATAGGTACCAAGATAACCATAGTATATGAATGCTTTCTATTGAAGAGGTCAACTAGAAAATGAAACTCACACTTGGTATCACTTCTCATTTCTATGGGTATGAATGGTTGGTCCTTTTTACTAGGGTTGTTTTCCTAGTTAAAAGATTAAGTAACTTTTTTATATATTTTTGGATATGACTTTACTCAATGATAATTGAGATTTTTCTTAATTTTTTATATGATGTATCCTCATACTTTTAACAGATACCAAGATAACCAATTGTTGATAGGTATTGCAACATTGTTACATTGCCCAATTTTAATGATTAGATAATATTCTAAAACCTCATTGGTGAGAGATCTTATCTAACCACTCATACAAGTATGTGTATCATATAAGTAGTAAAATAAAATTTCATCCATATATTGATCTCATTAAGATTGTATAGGCAGTTTGATCACCCAATGATGAGTCAACTACTACTCTAGTTGGAAGATTAAATGAGTTTTTTGTAAGATTCTTAGATATTTTGATTGGTCCATGTTATTTATTATGCATGATGGCTTATCTAAATAGATTGGTTGTCATTGTGATTGGTCATAGAATGAATGTTGGACAATACTTTAGTGTCATAATGGCATACAAGATGGTTATACACTATTGAGCCCTCCTTAAAGATGGTATCATTATAGTTGTCCCTTTGGTACTTTACCTTTGAGATAATGAATCATTCCTACTTGAGGGTTATTCACAAGTACATATATTTTAAGCTGCATGTCAACTGCCCTTGATAATTACATATGTATTGTTATTCTTCAAAATCATATATCATAAAGATGTGAACTAGTGTGGTATTGAAAGTATTTATACTTTCAGTTTTGTAAGTATCATTCTCATACAATTAACATACACTTCTCCTCAAATATTACTAGTAGGAGTCATATGATATAAAGTAACTTCTAGGATTATCACTATCTTGTGAGTCACCTTTACTCTTGCATGTCTCATGGCTTACCTATGACTATCTAGCAAAATGATATGCGACTTCACACTAAAGGTATAATTTTAGAACAATATTCTATAAAACTTCTACATTGATTAAGGGTTAGTTTGTTTTAAGATATGCAAAACATATTTTCTTATAAAAGCATTTGTGCTTTTATCTTTATAAGTATCATACTCACATGATTAAACTTACCTCAATATTATGGTTTAACAAATATGTTTGTTAAGGCATCATGATCAGAAATCTATCATTTATTTCCTACCATTATGTGTTTCTTCTTTGTGGCTTGCTAATCGATGTTCAAATGACTAAACATTCATATGTATTTTGACAATTTATGATGAGGTGTAGGCATGAAATAAAATAATTATGGATCAATTTTGATGTCTTTGGAGTTATAGTTGATTTTGAAGAATAACCATGAAATTGATATATATTTGGAGGTATTTGGCTGAGGGGTAAAATATAGAGCCACACATAGTTTTGAAAATCATTCTTAGTCAAAACTCTACCTAATTGGCCATGAAAATTTTTATATTCCATGACTCTACCAACTCGTTAGCATATTTCTTTCACTATGCAATATATTATTTGTGGCTGTAGTATTATCATGGAGTCACAATCATATGTATCTCATAAAATTTAAATTTATTTAATATTAATTTTATATCATGGTAACCAAGTACCCCACTAGTACTGAAATTCATGGTTATGTCCTAACACTATGACTTTATCTTAAATATGGCTTAGTAATCTCAAGCTAGAGGTATGACATTTTTACAAAGTCATTAATTTTGAGCTATAGAAAATTATAAAGCCAGAACTACTCAAGAAAAAATTGCATTAGTTATTTAGTATAGTTACTTTCAGGACACAAAATTTAATAGAGGACATTGCTCAAGTAATGTCATTCCCAAATGCCATGACTAAAATCCTCAAAGGAAGACAAAATCATGACTTTTATACCAAACTAATTACTAGTGATATGGTATCTTTGTAGCACCATGAGAATGTGATATATGTGAGAGCTAAAGAATAGTACCATGGCCACTCATAGTGCTATGGAAACTTGAGACACATGAAGAACTAATTTTTGTGTCATGGTCATTTCCTAGCATCACGATCATATGAATCACATGTGATGCTTTTTAGTATCATGACCATATAATGATCAAGAGAGACCATTGTGGATATTATCTCAATAGCATGGCTATATTATGATAGAGAGGTCATTCATAACATCATGGCATTTCCTAACACCATAGTCATTTTATAAAAAATAAGAATGACAAATGCTTGAAGTTGTGGCCACTTCACAGTATTATGACTTTCTGTTATGGAGACGTTTGACTAGAGCTATGGTCATTACCCAGCATCATGACTTTATGTTATAGAAAGATTAGGATACATTCTAAAATCATGATTATTTTCTAGAGTCACAACCTCAAGTTTAACAGATGAATGCCAAATTTGTATATTCTACCAAAAATCATAACTTCCTAATTATAATAATGCAGAATCATTAGAGTATAAAAGAGGAAGAGATAAATATTCTAGACATCTCTTCATTAATTTCCAGACAAAAATATGATAAATAGCTGATGGAGGGAACTAGTAGTAATTTAGAGCATCGAGGTGGAAATGAGTAAATTATCTAATAGCCCATCCGCCACCATGCCATGAAAGAGTATTAGAGAGAGTGATGATGGATAATTATTCAAGTATTCAATTGTAACAGGTAGAAGCAAACTACTTTGAATTAAAGGTGAGCCATATATTTATAGTTTAGTAGCACTAGTATAGTGGAAGGATATCATAGGATCCTAATACTCTTGTCGTGATGTTTTTGGAGCTATGTGACATAGTATAAATAAATGGATGTTGCCCTAACAAAATAATATTATGTATATCTTCATTTTCATTAAGAGATAAGGCATGAAGGTAGTTATAATATTTACCTCATGCCTCCATTGAGAGTTAAGATTAACTAGTGAGGGTCTTTCTCAGTAAGTTATTTCTGTCTCAAATTACTTATTAATTATGGAGCTAGATAAGCAAGTTTTGGCAAGATGAGCATGAGACTTTATATGATATTTAAGAATTTGTTGAGAAGATGTCTTTAATATGAATTTGAATTATTTTTCCAAACTCAAACTTTCGATAATGAGCTAAACTATATAATGAGATACATAGTTATTGTGGCTAATGAAAAATCAATTATGAATAAATAGTTATAAGAGGTATATTTTATTTGAGAAGCTATCAAAAAATAACTATCAATCTCCAATGTATCATTCAATTGAGAGAATACAAGTTAGAGTATTGGAGTTAGATCGATTCATCACAATTAAAACAAAGATAAAAACTCTTTTAAAAAAGCTTGACAACCAGATGAAAAGAGAAAAATATTGGGCGAGATTATCATTTTACATTCATATTATTTGGTAGGCTTAGATATTATTTATCAAATGTAAGAAACTAACCAAATACAAAACAAAAGGTATATGTTTCAACCCAATAACAATGTCTCAATGTATTACTATCTTAATGTGAAAAATCATGACTTTTTTGTATGGAGGATATGAGTATGGGCTACATAATATTGAGAAATCCTCAAGAATTATTGAAAATAATTTGGCGAGCTACAATAATTAAGGAAGCTCAATATTAAATTCTCAACCATCATGAAGAGAAAAGAATGTAGCCATAGAAGAAGGTATGAACATCATCTTAGCAGAATTGAAAAAGAGGAATAATACACAAGACAATTGTATGGGGGTGCTTGAAGCGAGAATAAATTAAATTAGCTTGGTGATGAGAATTATGACAAGTGAACAAGAGAAAAGAGCTAGGGCTAATTGAACAAGAGAAAAAAGCTAGGGCTAATTGAACAAGAGGATGAACTTTCAAGATATTGAAGCAAATCCAAAGAATTATACTTGTATATTGCTTAGAAGTAGGAATGAGCCTTAAGGGCACTACATTGAACAAGAGGATTCTATAAGTTTTAGGGCTTGTAGCACTGCAACTTTCCCAAAAGTCATGGTTCCGACTAAAATTTTTCCAAGAAGTCACAACCTCTACTTAAGAAATCTCGAAGGATGAAGGATATGAGGTCGTATCACCTAACAAAGTCACGACTTCAAAGGAAGTGCAAACTTGAATCTTATCCAAATATGTGAATTAGAGAAACAAAAATTGATGAGTGAATGAGGTTACCCAAATCTAAGGAGATAAAGAGATAAATTAGAATGATGCTAAGAGTAAGTTTCTAATGAATCTTTTATTCCCACAATAGTTTAGAAATGAGAAATTAGATGAACACTTCGAGAAGTTTTCAATATATTCCAAAAAGTTTGAAATGGATATATAGTTTGCAAAAGTTTTAGACCAAATTTCAAACTATGTGAAGTTTATATAAGACATAATGAGTAGTAAAAATAAGTTGGAAAATATTTGGGATCATGAAATAATTCGAGAAGTATAGTGCAATTATTCAAAGAAAAATTTTGAAAAAAATTGAAGGACCCTAGAAGTTTTACTAATCTTGCTTTATTAGATATTAAACATTTTGAAAAGTATTATGTGACTTGGTATCAATTATCAATTTGATGTCTTTTTTATATGTGTAGAGATTGAGTCTTAGAAAAATGACTTCAACATCTCTCACTCTAAATGGCTAATCAAACTATCAAGCATTCAAATGAGATCACCAAAGATATATTGATTAATGTGAGTATCATTAATTTTCTAGTGGATTTCAATATGTTGGATATTGAGAAGGATAATTATGTACTATAAATATTGGGACGACTATTTTTTGATATGGGTCAAGCCCTTATAAACGTCAAGAAAGAGAAGTGCACCCTCGATGTCGTTGAAGAGAAATTAAATTTGTTATATTGGCACCAAAAAAACTGGTAAAGTCAAATCCAAAATGAGATTACATTTTTCTATTTTGAAAATGCACACTAAATAGAATAAAATTCAATTTGAAATTTATTTTATTAACAACTAATTGAATGAAATATGGATTTTTAAAATGCAAAATCCTCATAACATAATATATTAATAATATATAATGTATATAATGCAAAAGTTCCAAAATTCAATTTAGAATTAATTCAATTCACACCACAATTCCAAAAAGCCAAAGTTCCAAAATGCGCAATAAAATGTTCAAAGTCTAATTTATATAATGTATATATTAATAATATATTTTAAAGACTTTTCACACATTAAAAATCATAATGCAAAAAATTCCCAAAAATTAGATTTCTATGTTATTTTTAGGTTGCTAGTTCAATTCATCAATATGTTGGTAAGAAATCAATCAACAATCTTCAAATAAATTTATGGATAGGAATCCTAATTAGAAACTCTTCTGTAAATTTTCACCGTTATCTTATACTTTTAGAAAAAAAAAGTAAGTGGCTATGTATTTATTTTCTATTGAATAATGAGTAAAAGTGGGACTTTTGTACTATTTCTTTCACTACATGAAAGAGGAGGGCTCTATAACATTTTTCCTTCTCACATTTCTTCTAAAAAAACAAGCAACAAGGGGGCCTTCCATGACTCCCCTAATTCTAAATTAGAATGCCCCCACTTCTTGGATTTTTCACTTAGTCTTGCCTTTTTTTTCATTTAAATTATGAATTGATGGGAGCATTCCCCTATTTCTAAACTATAAATTCTTTTTTTTTTTCATTTTTTTTGAAATATGAAGGTGGGAAATTATCCCATATTGTTAGTTCATCATGCTACTCACTAGCAAAAAAATAAAATACCAAGAATTAACATGCAAGATTAAAATAACAATTATATATTATTATTTTAAAATTAAAACAAGTTAAGCATGAACAAAAACCAAATAAAATTTGGTCTATCTGACTTAGGAAGACCCAACAAATCTCTACATATTCTTTATGTGGTAATACACATAGTAGCATGCATCTTAAAAAAATTAAATTTAACTATTAAGAAATTTTTCGTTAACATATCAATGACATTCTTATTTGTATGTATTTTTTCAAGTACAAAAATATTTCATCAAATACATCTAATATCCAATAATAATGAATATCAATGTGTTGTGACTTATTGTTAAAGATTGAATATATATATATATATATATATATATATATATATATATATATATATAATATAGTATGACTATCACACTACATAGTGTATGTGTCCAATCACCTTTTTAAGTTTATAAGAAACCTATTAATTAATAAAGTTTATTTTAAGTTTCAATAGATACAATGAACTTGACATTAATGTTGGATTATGTTATGCACTTATGCAACTTTGATTGCTAAGGTATTATCCCCTTCCAAAGGTTATTGCATAACATGAGGTGAATCAACATGAATCCAAATTACCAATCATATTGAAATTAGTGAATCCAAGAAACACATACATTTACCCAACTAGGCACAAAGATAACTAGGATGTTCCTCATAGATACTACATGATAGATTTCTCTACATCATAATGATATCTGTTGAAATTGTATTTATACTGAAAGTTATTTGATTGTCATGGATATTTATTTAATATATTTTGTTATTTCTTTTTTATGAGAATTAAAGTAATGCACATGTATCCTTTCTTTTACATAATAGATGATTTGGTGCATAGGGTTCAGCATATACATTGTATAATATAAACTTTCTATTCATAATCTATAAGTTTTGATTATGTCAAATCCTTTTATTCACAATCTAGAATATAAACCTTGTTTAATTTAAACCTTGTATAATAAAAAAAAATTATGATACCACCTAAAGGATACTTATAAGTTCTTATTATGTCAAATCTACGGGTAGATTTCTAAATTTGGCATATCAGATAAGTTGAGTGCAACGACTCGAGGAAATTAAAAGATATGGTTAAATAAAATTGTTGGTAATTTGATTTAGTCAGAGGGTATGTATAATCTTAATATGTGGATATTAATAAGTAGTTTAATAACAAAATGTTTCGAATCATATTTCAAATTAGTGAGAGAGAGAGAGAATTTATAATTAGAGTAAATTATAATTAATTTAAATGAAATTATTTAATTTACATTAGAAGCCTAAAATCTTATTTAGCTTGATTTTCCTTCTGTAGCCTTAACCAGTGTCATAATTGATAGCTAAATAAAATGTGATATATGTTTTATTTATTTGATTATGTATTATTTAAAATCAATTGAATGATTTTATTAAAAATATAAATAATTATGTTTACAGGTGATTATTTACATGTGGTCACATTACTTTATGTGATGTGATGATTTGTTATACCAAAAGAAGTAGGGAAAGATAAATGATCTCATGCCCCTTGGGGTTTGTTATATTTTCATAGTGGAAGTAACACTAAAGAAGCACTTGGGAGGAGATCAAATGCTTCATGCAAAAGTTTCTGGAAACAATTCAATGGATGTTTAATCTAATCTCATTATAGAGCTAACATAACAATTGATTGACTTTGCATTCACAAGACCATTCTACCATTGGGATTTAATTATTAACAAATGGTATCATAACCATCTATTATTTTTCACATGAATAGATCTTGGTTTGTTTGAGTTAATGATGGAATCAATGATTCCATGGATAAAAGAGGGTTTAAAACCCTTTGTAATACAGGCCAAGATATCCAGCTATTATAGTCAAATAATAGGATAGTAATTCATTTGGATGTCTTTATGTTTATTAATTTATTTGTTGTTCTTTTGCATTTTTCTTGTGTGATGTTTATCATCACACATGAATATAATAATCATTAACTTATTTCAATTACAAGTAGAGTTTGTGAACTCCCTAGTGGAGACCATAAGCCTTAGTAATTGTAAATCAGCTATAGAAGAATTTGCAATGGTGAATGTTGATTGTGGAGAAATTCATGATGGCCACCATCAACAATGAAGGAGTTTGGGGTGATGAACATCGAAAATGGAAGAATTCACAGTGGTGATTTTGATATTGAAAAAAATAGTGGAAATCTAGCATTGCTATAATTCTAAAAGAGATGTTCAAATCATGAATAAACCCTTTGTGAATTCTAATAGAGATTTTATTCGAGTTTGGGGCTTGCCTGAAACCTGATGAAGCACTTCCTGAGACCCTAACTTCACAAGTGAAGTTTGTGAAGACCATAATAGCCAAGAAATATGCTTAGTTGATTTTAAATGACATACATAATATATGTATGTAATGACATGCATAATGGATGTATGTAAGTCATGCATAATGGATGTGTGTAATGGCATGCATAATTGATTGCATGTAATGGCATGCATAATTGATGCATGTAATGGCATGCATAATGGATGTATGTAATGGCATGCATAATGAATGTATGTAATGGCATGCTTGAATGTGATATATGTGATGGAATGGATGACTATAAAGAGTGATAACTTGAGTAGCATGCATAAAGGTTGTATATGAAAAAGTATATGATGAATGTATGTCACAACTTGTAAGATGGTTGTGTGTATGATGCTCATGAGAATATATTTAATTAAAACCCACAATATTGATAATATGGAATAACAAATTAAAATAATTCTCATTTTAAGATAATTTTGTTTTCTTAAAGAAAGTTGGTATTTTATTTGTTTCATATTTATTAGTTTTGTATTTTTATAACATATATCAAAACCCTCAACCCTTCCAAATTACTAAGTGGATAAAAGAATTCATCAAGAATAAATCTCATGGTCTCTTGGTCTCTTGGTCTCTTCGTCACTCATTTTGTAATTAACGCAAATTAATTAGCATGTTTATCTAAGTACCTTTTTTCCTATTGGAATAATTAAATTGTGGAAACACTAAGTACAGACTTTCAATGGGGTAATTCTATAAATTATTAATATGAATCAGTCCACCATTTGAGGGATTCAATATAGAATAATAATCAAAAGCTAAGTGATGGTAAATACTTAGCTATAAATAATAGTTTCCTCTATATCTAAGTCACTGCTATTATGTATAAAATTAAAGCCAAGTCATAAATATAGTCTTGTTTTGGTATATAATCTTAACTAAAAAGCAAGATTAATAAGTATTAGCTTATTTGAATAAATAATAATAGTTGACATCCTTCCATCGAGGCATGCAATTCATGGTATATCATGCTGATAATGAATTTACTTAAAATTAGAAAAGGTAACTAACATTTAAAATGGAATTCAAAGCTAACAAGCTCATTATAATTTTTATGTTTTAATATAGCTTTCAATTCACTTGTCACTATTCTTAAAAAACAAATTCAATGGAACAAAAATTATATATATGGAAAAGAAATCTAAACATTACTCTAACTACTAAAGACTAAAAGTTTGTACTCTTAGATATTTGCTAGAATAAACCTCATAAAGGAACAATCGAATAGGAAGCCAAGCCTTATGAGAAGTGGAATGATGTTTTATGAGATATATCATTGTTATATTTTGGCTTCAATGTCAATATTTTTGCAACATCGGCATCAATCTATGCCCATGGCATATGATATGATGATGAACCAAAATAATATTTGGAAAATCAAATTCATTCTGCTAGACACTATGAAAAATATTGTAAATATAAATACTGATGAAACAACCCCAATAAGAATCATGTTTGAAGATGATCAATCTTCTAGATGAACTAAAGATCCTAGGAGCTAGAAGAATTGATGTTAGTTGAAGGTTTTATCAAGAATCCATTCATGTCCTTGTCACTAAAAAAAATTTATTCTAAGCCAAAATGAAATAAGAAGATGAAAAGGTTTAGAAATAAGTTCATAATCTTCATGCAAACTCCTAGATCACGAGCTGGGAATGAATGAGTCTAAAAAAATATTTCCACTATAAATAGTTAGGACATTAGAAGAAGCACTGTCTAATTTATCTCAATTAAGTGAACTGCAAGATAAATCTTACTCACTAATAGTTGAGGCATGCTTAGGAGTATTATCTACCATAACCTAGTGTGTAGATATAGAAGCCACTAATATGTTTGCAATTCCTTGTAGTTCAAAGAAACTAGGCAACAAAGTGATGGAAAGATTAATCTTCACTATAATGCTATAAAAGTGGCAGCTATTGTAGTTGGAGATTACTATATATCTTTATTATGAAAAAGATTGATGTTTATTATTTAAAGTTTATTTTTATGTACACTCCATTAGATGGAATTCAATTTTAGTTCCCAATTTGGTTTATGATGAATATTTAGTTTCATTCAATAATTATATTATGATTAACATGAATAAAAGAATAATATGTTCTATTTCATTAGTAGACAATCTTTATATCATTAATCATACCTCTCCTACACTATAACAAATAAATTGAATAACACAAATATTTATCCATGTAAGAGAAAATTATCTTTCCAAATGAACCAAATATATCATTTGGCACTTATACCTAGATTATGTATATCTAAAATGGATCTCAAGATTGGTTAAGGATGGACCTTTGGATTTATTACAAATAAAGGTACTTCAGATATGTGAGTCATGCTTAAAATAAAAAAAAAACTAATCAAATTTTTAATGTAAATGGTAATAGGGCCAGAGAATAATTAAAATTGATTCATTTTGATGTGTGTGGACCCATGACTATCCAAGCTTGATGTGGATTTTAGTATTTCATCACCTTCGTTGATGATTACTCAAGGTATAGATATATTTATTTGATACACTAAAAGTCTGGAGTATTTGAGAAATTCAAAGAGTAGAGGGTAGAAATAAATAAGAGTATTAGAAAATGTCTCAAGTTATTACGATATGATCATGGTGGTGAGTACCTCATGAGAGAGTTTAGGAATTACTTGTCAAGACAAGAGATTTCATCTTAGTTTTTTATGCCTAGTGTTCCACGACATAATTGTGTAGTATAAAGAAGAAACAAAACTCTTGTGGAATTTTTGAGATCAAAAATAAGTTATTCAAACTTACCAAATCACTTATGGAGATATGTATTAGAAATAGTAGCTTACATTCTAAACTTGGTACCATCTAGTTCATACCTACTACTCCAACTAAATTGTGGATAGGTCATAAGCCTAGTCTAAAATATGTTTGGATTTCAAGTAGCCCAGCTCATGTGTTGAAAGGAAAAACAATAAAGTAGGAATCGAGAATAAAAGTTTGTTTCTTTATAGGATATCTTAGAGGAATCAAGGGAGGCTTGTTATATAATCCAAAGGATAAGAAGATTATTATTAGTATTAATTTCTAATTTTTAGAAGAAGACTTTGTAATGAACAATGAGCCCAAAAATAGAATTATTCTAGAAGAAATGAGAGTAGATAAACTAGAACAAGTTTCTGTAATACCTATAATGAAAGAAGAAACATCACAAAAAATTGTTTCAACTTTCTATTACCTCAACATAGTAAAAGGATTATTGAGAAAAGTGTTGATACTAAGCATTGTGGTCCTATCATCAACATGCTAGTTACACCATAAGAAGAGTATGACTGTGATGGTTTATAAGAATCAGCATCTAGATAGCATATCACAAAAAGTAGATAGCAAAATGGAATTTCTCATTGTAGTGAAAGGGTTTGTCTTCAACCTATGTAGTATACACTCTTGAGAGACTTATAGAAAAATCTTTGATGAGCTTGATACTGATCCTTTTAACTATGATGAGACACTTAAATACAAAGATATAGATCTTTGGGAAAATGCTATGAATTCTAAGATGCAGTCCATGTACTCTAATTAAGTCTAGAATTTTATGGAACTATCTGAGGAGATAAAACTCATCAAATGTAAGTGGATCTATAAAAAATGAAAAGAACATATAGTAAGATTGAGTTATTTAAAGCTAAGCTTGTAACAATAGGATTTACTTAGTAAGTGGAAATATTTTTGTCATTATTCATGATAAAGTCTATCAAGATTCTCTTGTATCTACATGATGCAATTGGATGATTTCATATAAAAAGAAAAAGAATACATGTGCAAACTTAATAGATCCATTAATGGACTTTATCAAGCATCTAAATAGAATACTCATTTTAATCAAGCCATTAAACCTTAAGATTTTGATCAATGTCCAGATGAGTCATATGTGTGCAAGATGTTAGAACAAAGTGTAGTGGTATTCTTGGTGTTGTACATAGATGACATCTTTCTCATTGGAAATGATGTGATAGCATTATCTTTAAGCAAGGTATGGTTGTCCAACTAGTTTGAAATTAAATACTTGGGAGAAATTACTCACTTTTGGGATTAAGCTTTTGTAAAATTGAGTTAGGTTCTAACTTGATTTAGCATGCAAGATTCCAAGAAAGATTTTTTTCCTTTCATACATAGGATCTCTCTATGAAAGAACTAGTGTCCAAAAACACTTGATGAGATAAAGAAAATGAAAGTAGTTTTTATGTATTTATAGTTAGAAGCCTAATGTATATAATACTTTGCAAAAAAAACCTAACATCTACTTTGCTATTAGCATGGTTAATAGATATTAGTCTATCCCAGGGCAAGAATATAGTAATAAAACATATAATCATGAACCTGAAAATTATGAGAGATTATATGTTGCTATGCCCAAATAAAAATCTTCTACATGTAGGGTATATATACTTAGATTTCCAATTAGTTTAGAATTTAAGAAAGTCCACCTATGGTTATATGTTTATCATGAAAAGTGGAGCTGTGGGTTAGAGTATTGAGCAATCTAGTATTATTGATTCCACCATCAATATTTAATATATGGCAGTCCAAGGAGACATTGCTTAGAAACTTTGTAATGGATCTAGGAGTGATTCCTTCTATACAATTGCATATTATATTTTATTATGATAATAGTGGAGTAGTTGCTGACTCAAAGAAACCTAAGACCCATAAGAAGGAAAAGAGAAGATATAGTGGTGATTAAGAAAACATCAGCAAACAACCTTGCAGATTCTTTTACAAAGAGCTTACCAACTAAAACTTTTGATAGGCAAGTGCAAGGATTGGAGTAAGACATGTGACATCATAGCTTTAATTATAAATGTGAGATTGTTAGAACTATATTTATACTAAAAGTCATATGATTTTCATGAATGTTTATTTTATGCATTTAGTTATTTCATTTCAATGAAAATTTATAATGAGCTCAGTTAGTATTTATATATAATATATATGTGTCATTTATTCTACATGGTACATAAGGTATCAACTAGGTCAGGTAGCCTTGGCATGACATAGGGCACAACACGATTCAGTCATGCATGGCATGGCATGATGCCATGATGTAGTTTAGAGTCGCACTTGGAGTGTGGTAGGCTAGCTCATGGCATGGCATGACCCAGCATGATGGCTCATGTGGGTTGATTTCATCTTGGATGGCCAACTAGGCTAACCTAGTCCTAACCTAGGCTAGCCTGGACTTGACCTAAGCTAGCATGGAATGAACTAGGCTAGCTTGGCCTGACCCTGGATAGCCTAGACTAAACCCAGGCTAGGCTGGAATGAATTTGGCTAGCTTGATCGAGTCAGACTTGGCTTGGCACGACGTGGCATGACCCACCTTGAGCTAGCCAAAAGGCATACCAATGAGCATGCTGGGCTACCCATTTTTAAAGTTTTGTCAATATGGCATGACTCATGCTAGTAATTGTATAATGTTGGGCATGACATGATGGCTCAAATGGGCCTGCAAGAAATGGGTTGTGTTGGCATGTCATGACCCATTTGGTACCTCTAATAATAAATAATTTGGTACGTAGAATTTGGCTTAAGCACAAAAGATCAAATCATTAGTTCTTGTAGAATATAAACTTTCTATTCAAAATATAAATAAAATTGGATGCATCATTGGTAAAAATATAGCATAATATTTTAGTAGGTTTGTCTTGACTATGGGAATGATAAAATTATAATTTCTTGTACTAGTAAATATGTGTGTATTGAATTGGATCACCTCAGAGTGATTATTTTTATAATGACACATAAAATAATAGACACCTCATTGATTATGAATATTATTACTCTTAATCTTAAAATAATTGATTAGCATATACTTGTTAATAATTATATTAATTCATATAGAGTGGGATCTATATATAGATTAAATAAACTCAGTGAGTTGAATAACTATATCAATTTTATTTTAATTATTAATAGAATCTATATTCTATTAAAATGATTGATAATATCATATTGAGGATGCTTATAAGTTATGATTATGTCAAACTCTATATGTAGATTTCTAAATCTAGCATATCAAATAAATTGAGTGCAAAGGCTTGAAGAAATTAAAAGATAATGATTAAATGAAATTGTCTATAATTTAATTTAATCAATATGTATCTATAATCTTAACATGTGAAAATTAATAAGTATTAAATAACAAAATGTCTCAAATCATATTTCAAATAAGTAAGAGAGTACAATTATAATTTTATAGTTGAGTAAATTATAATTAATGTAAATGGAAATATTTAATTTAAATTGGAAACACAAAATCTTGCTTAGCAAGAGGTCCCTTCTATAGCCTTAACTAGTGTCATAATTGATACCTAAAAAAACATGGAAAATTATTAATTTATTTGATTATGTATTATATAAAATCAATTGATTGATTTTGTTAAAATATATAACAAATAAATAATTATGTTTACACATGATTGTTAATTGGACACATTATTTTACTCAATGCAAGAATTTTTGATGTCAAAAGAAGATTGAAAGAGATGACCAATCTCTTGCTTTCTAGGTTTTGTTTTTTTTCAAGGTGGAGATAATATGGGAGAAGCTCTCAGGTAGAGATTAGAAGCTTCAAGCAAAGATCTCTAAAAATTATTCAAGGTATGTTTAATTTAGTCTCATTAAAAAGCTAATAGAATTATCAATTGATTTCAAATGCGCAAAACCACCATCCTTATAACTTAATTATCAACAATATCTACCAATGTTATAAAAAAATATTGACAACATAGATAATGCATGCTATATCCAATCTTTTATAGACTATAACATACATAAGATTAGTGACAACTGAGACGTGGAAAACTATTCATGTTTCTCCTTTCCATATTAGCTTTGAGATGGTGCTTGGTGCTCAACTTAAAATTTTTGGCTAGGTGAGTTTAGATTAGCTTAGACTTTTTCATAAAAACCTTTCAAGGACTTTACCAATGTAACATTCTTGAGATAACTAGATATGCATAGATGCTATCTTAGATGATGCTAAAACCTTAGAATTCACATAATTGAAACTAAGCATTTCATATAAAACACTTTTCCTATCTTCTCTTTAAGATTGTCAATATGTGCTATATTGTGGACAATGATTAGTATATCATCAATATACAATAAGAGTATAAGTCAATTATTACTTGACTAATAACAAACAAAAACATATTGGTCACATGAAGTGTGCTGAAATTCATGAGTCCATTTGAACCAATAAAATATTTTATACCATAACCTAGGAGCTTAATTAAGTCCATATAAGCTCTTTTTTAGTTTGCAAATGATACTTTTTTTATACTATGAATCCCTCATGCTCATCCATATAGAGACTCTCATTAAAATCCATATGAGAATGATGTCTTCATATAGATCGATCAATTTCTAAATCAAAACTAATAATCATCAGAACTATTCAAATAAAATACATCTTTATAATGGGAAAAAATATTTCATCAAAATTGATTTCTTTCTTTTGATTAATCCCCTTAACTACTAAATGAGCCTTGTTGCTTGCTTGAGAATTATAAACTCTAGGTTTTAGACTGAAGAGCCATTTGTTTTTTAAGGCATGCTTATGGCATCTCTTTAGGTAAGGATACTAGATCATAAGTCTATTTGATGTGAAGAGACTTTATCTCTTCCTACATAGCCTAAAATCATTCATTTTTATACTCAAAGAAGATCGCCTCCTAAAATGTCTTGGGCTCACCAGTATTTGTGACTAATGAAATTCAGAAATCTAATGAATTCCTTGAGAGTCTCAGATGATCTTTTCAACTATGACTGAGATCTATCATTAGGAATAATTGAGTCTTTCCAATTTTCTACTAGAATATCATCCCTCACATCCTCAAAAGGTATATATTGGGGCTCAAAAGTATCAAGTAAATTATGTGGCTCAAAATTATCTTGTGGTTGTTTAATTTTTCTTCCTTAGTCTTTCTAGTCTCTAGAAAAACTTGCATAGGATATGTGCAAATAGAAATCTTTAAAGGTTCGCTTCATCTATACTTGGATGATTATCATCTACTTTCTTATTCAAAAAAATTGCATATATGCTCTAAACAAACTTCTTGCCTATCAGGTCACATAGTCTATACCTAAACTTCTTGTGTCCTAACTAATGAAGATGTGTGAATGAGTAATATTATTAAGTATTTGGATACAAAGACATGTATCCAAATACTCTCAAGTAATTATATGAGACAGGTATCTCAATCTAAATTTTATTAGGAACAGCTCCATTCAGGGCATAAGCATTACATCTCCCAAAGATTCTTTTGGAAGATATGCATGAAAAAACATGTACCAAACTCTCTTCTCATTAGTCTGGTTCATATTCTCAGTGATATTAATTAATTGAGGTATCTTGGCCAACCTTTTTTCAAGAATAATTCTATGAGCTACGTAATAGCTTCCTAACTAAACTTTTTATTCTCCCCCACTATTTGAATGTATGAAGATTAATTTCTTACCAATATCTTTCTCAAACTTGTGTACAAATCCTTGAAGTCATTAAAGACAATGTGTTTCATTTTCAGTATAAATACAACCTTAATATAGTGATCATCAAAGAATGTCACAAAGTAAAGGGGCCTACTAATTATTCTACTCTACATAGAGTAGATATCAGTGTGTATAAGATTGGAAATATTTGTTCTCTATGAAGGGGAAAGAGAGTTTAAAGTTATTTTATAATATTTTCCAACAATATAGTTCATACACTTATCAAGAAATGATATATTATCAAATGGCATGATATTCCTTCTACTAGTAGCTAAATGTGCTTCTAACTCATATGACAATGTTTCTTATACTAGATACCAATATTCTTTTTTCGATAAACAACATTTATATGATCTCTGACATTTACTTGAGTGGCATATAAAGTATTCTTTTCTTAACCCTTGACAATGACTAATGATCTCATGATTGATCTCTACTAGTCATCATTAAAATGACTCACGTCTCATGTCAACTAGTGTGTCTATTGACATCAAGTTCACTGAATATTCAATACATAATGGGTATATTTCATAATCAACTAATATTTAAAATTTATTTTTTGACAAATATATCCCATGGTTATTATTTGTGATAATTCATAATTGATTATATTTACTATGTCATAATCATTAGGTATGTATCTAGTAGAGAATTCAATATGCAAAGTGATATGAAATAAAGCTTCGAAGTCAATAAACTATTTATCATCCTTAGATAATCACATGTTGATGCAATTGGTATGAATGATACCTACATTTTGACCAAAAATGGCTTGTTGGGTAAACTCAAAATCATTTGGTAATATTAGATATCAACCCTAGATAGGTTCTCTTGATTATTAGTAATAGCTATGAATTCATAATAAAATAGTGGGATGAATATATTTATTAAAGCTATAATAATCAATATTTATATATAGTCTAACAATATCTTCTTTTATATCTAAGTAAAAAGAATCTTCTTTTATATCTTCTTTTATATTATATCTTCTTTTATATCTTCTTTTAAATCTTCTTTCAATTAGAATCTTCTTTTATATCTAAGTAATTAGAATCAATATTTAAATATAATCAATATTATATCTTTTATATCAATATAAATAAAAATGGCAGCCTCTAGACGGAATATATTAAGGCTAGGTATGGTTTAGGTAACAATGCTTTTAAAAATCCGAGGAAGGCTTCTAAAACATGGAAACTAATGAGAGAACAATAGGGAATTTTGGATAAACACTCAATTCTAATTGAAAGTGGGTGGAAATGAAGATAAACCCACAGGGAAAATTCACCCTAAAGAGTGGCAAATGGCTGTTAGAGGAAAGAGACCGGAGCAGGAAATATTCAGGAGAGCATGGAAAAAGGAATTACCACAAAAAATAAATATCTTCATGTGGAAACTTCTATCAAATGTGATCCCAGTAGATGATAATATACAAAGAAAATGTATAAAATTAGCGTCTAGATGTGAATGTTGTTTTCAGGAGACGGAGAGTATTAATCACTTGTTTTCAACATGAAAAATAGCTATGAAACTCTGGAGAAAGTTAGAGATAGAGGCGGACATTAAAAAAATGTGCGTTAATTTGAAGCATAGGTTAAAGAATTGGAGTATGCATACAAAAAATAAAATTCTGAAATGGATAAGGAATTTTATTCCGCATATAACAGTCTGGTGTCTATGGAAGGCCAGAAATAAAAGCAGGTTTGAATGTATTCCAATGAATTTTACTAACATTTTGGAAGAAATTAAAAAAAAAGTTCTTTCATATCAACTTGTTATCCTACAAAAATTAGAAATATAGATTTAGATGAAGATAGGCAAAAGGCTTGGAGTCTTTCTATAAAAATTAGGGCACACCCAAAAGTTAGAATAGTTAGTTGAAAAAAACCTTTGTAATGAGAATTAGCCCTCAATACATATGGTAGTTTTAAGAGGGAAATGGGAGCTATATGAGGTGGTGGCATATTAAGAAATGAGGAAGGGAAAATTATGAAATAATTTACAATGTCTGGAGAGGCCTCTTCAGCCCTACAGGCAGAAACTATGGCCTTAAAAAAAGGATTGCTACTTTGTAAGGAAAACAATTTTTTAAACATCCAGGTTCGGGTAGATTCAAGTTTGTTAGTTGACCTGGTACTAGGTAAAATAAAGTTGTGGAGGTTCGAGGACAAAATCAACATAATTAAAAAACTGTTAACTTAGTTAAATGGTACGATACTGCATATATTAAGGGAGGCGAATGCAGTAGCAGATAAATTGGCAGCAGAGGGGTTGAGAAAAGGTAATCAAGAATTTATAGGGGAAGACACCCGACAGGATTAAAGGTTTAATAAATTTAAATATAATAGGTTTTCCATACATTAGAATACAAAAAATTAAAGATTAGGATGATAGTTTATGGAAAAAAGGCATTAATACAAAAAAAGGTCGCCCTTGTCCTGAGGGGCATGTACAAAGACAAATGATGCTAGGCTAGAATGGGGGGTATCTGCTTGTGTGGTATGTGGCTTATTTCCTATTCAGGTATAAAAGGGTGTAAGGTCAAGACGCCATGTCAGCAGGTCAAGCCATGTCACCTCGGTTCATGATTGGGCACCTCAAAAGGGACAGCTCGGTTTAACTCCAGGTGATTGGTTCGATTTGTCAGAGCTGGTGGATTGTGTTGTGCTAGGCTTTTGGTTGGAAATAAGTGATTTGTTAAGGGTCCAGTAAAAGGACAAATGGCAGGTAAAAGACTCCCTGATCTGAGGGAGTCTTAAAACAACAGAGGTTGGTAATTATTTAAAATGCAAGTTGTTTTATTTTGACTTACATTTCAGGTGGAAGTTAGCAAATGGAAAATAATGTAAAGAGAGTAAGAACTTGCATCTTATTAAGTTTAAATAAAGCAACCCAATTGCAGATGAAGGTTGTTCACTTCGGGCCTGAGGGGTGTTCAAATGGTAATATGCTTTAATGGTTTATACATGGTGTTGGCAGCTATTGTTGGTTTGTGCAGTTAAGTTACTGGCAGAATAAAAGCTTAGCATTCAAGAGGAAGTGAAGTGGAAGGCAGAGTTAAAGTTGTAAACATTATTGACATGTTGGTGGAAATGAGTCTGTAATGATTAAACCTGTTGGTTCTGTAAATCGCTGTTGGGAGTCTGTATTGCATCTGTAAATTGCTGTTGGTAGGGTATGCATCTGTAATGTCCCTAAGGGGGTCTGTATTGTGTCTGTAAGTTGTTGTAATGTCTGTTTGGGAGTCTGTATGAAAGTCTATGTCTGTATACGCTGGAAAAGAAGGCGGAAAGTTTCAAGAGCAAGTTGAAGGCAACTTGGACTACAGTTCGTGTCTTGGGAAAACATCGCGTGGAAGCCCGCTCGATAGGAATAATGGAGCAAGGCTAGACTGGCTTAGGCTGAATCAAACGGCCCATGAAAGCTAGAGGAAACTAACTCTCAAAGGTGGGAGAAAAGGCTGAAACGAAACCCAAGCATAAAGTCCATCTAAATAAGGCTCCAAGGCAGAAACCTTAGCAGAAAATAGGAGTTTAAGCTCCAAGCAAAATCATTTGATGGAAGCCTAATTTTAACTTTTAATCAATTTCTATTTTTAAAGTTTATTTATAGAAAAGGCTTAGGACAGGTGTAAAAGGGTTAAGGGTAGATGTAAGTTGTAAAAATGATATTCCTCCGCCTAAAAAGAGGGTGATTATAATAATAAAAACAACCTTTTAAAAAAAGTAATTAGAATCTTTATTATGTCATTGAATATTACATATAATCTATATTAGATACAAATAAATTGATAGGTCCAAATATCCTAGATTGACTTACAAACTTGAGAATAGTTCTCAAAGTTTAGGCTATGCCATAGATGAGCCTGAGGCTATAATCCATAATAATGAAGTAGCAACTAATCCTACTCAAGCACATGCTCTTCAAAGGTCGAATAAGGTACACATTGTTCAAGAAACATTTGAATTTATCATTAGTGAACAAAGGGATGCATTACTTATAGAAGATGATGAGCCTGCAACCTACAGGGAAGTTTTGAATAGATCAAAATTTAACAAATGGCTAGAAATCATGCAACCAATATTGAATTTATATAGATATAAATCTAGATATCAATCTCTCATGGATTGTATGAACAATTTGACCAACCAATATTAAATCAATTGCTACTCAAGTTGAGAAGATAAATTTGTGTCTCAAATTGATACTTAGACTCTAGAGTTGGTTTATTTTCTTGTGTATGATGAGTTTTCTTTACTATTGAAGTAATGCTAATGTTTGATCATTGGATAAGAGGTGAGATGACGTGAATTTTTTCTTTGCCCCCTTAGGGCATACAAGCTGGTTATTATTGTGACTTTGTTATGATGCTTACTTTGAGAAGTAGGCAATATCCCAAAAGCTTATTAGGTCATGGTCTTTCATTCAATATAGTTTCACAAGTATATGTTTTATACATGTCATAAAGTAAATTTTTATATAGATATCAATCTCACATAGAGGTTTCAAATGGGTTGTGTCGTGTTAGCACGACCCATTTGTGCGAGGCATGGCTGTGCCACCATGTCGTGCCATACATAGCATGGTATGATTTATGTGTTATGCTAGGCACTGCACAGAAACTAGCTGGCCAACCCAGCATGGCATGGTGGCATGGCCTAGTGCAGTGTTGTGTTGGACCATGCCAGACCATTCCTATCAGAATCTATTGCATGATAATATAATGGGTGGCTAGCTTATGTAGCTGGCTAATTGCAAATGGCCAAGTAAGCAAGATTTGGCTTATTTGGTTGGATTTTTATATAATATTTACTTTCCCCATCGGGTAGTCACCCGATGGGACTTGACCCATGACCCATAGCGGGTCCTAGGTCCTTGGGAGAGTGGACCATGCCATCAGGCTAGGCACATGGGTCATTCCTAACCCAACAAAAGGCATGGCTCATGTCAGCTCAGCACACAAACCATGCCATGGAGCAGTGCATTCTAGAACTAGACATAGTTCCAAACCATGTCGTGCTAGGCTAGGCATGGCTGAACCATGCCTTCCATGGGTCGTGCCCGGGCTGCTCGACCTTGTTGACACCTATAATCTCACAAGTATTGTGTAGACAATTCAATCAACCAATAATGAGTCAACTACTACTCTAATCAAAAAGATAAAACTATTTTTTTGTAAGACACTTAGATTCTAGGATTGGTCAATTTCATTATGTATAATGGTTTGCATAAATTATTTAATTTTTATTATGCTTGGTTATACAATAATCGATGGATTATTGTGAAAATATTTTATTGTCCTATTTGTATACAAGGTGGTTGTCACTCATTGGGTCTTCTCCAATGATGCTCTCTTCATAACTATCCCCTTAATACTTCATCACCAAAACAACAAATTATCCTTACTAAAGAGTCACAAGTCCATACCTTTTAAACAATTTTTAACTACTATTGATAGTCGCTTCATATATGTATTCATATTCTTCAATCATGTTTGTCATAAAGATATGAACTGGTATGATATTAAAAATCTTTATACTTTTGTATTTATAAGTATCATACTCATGATTATTAACACATATCTTCCCTCAAATCTCACTGGTATGATTCATATGATAGAAAAATAACTCATAGGTCTATAATCACCTTAAAAGTCATCTGCACTCATACTCATATATGTCTTGTGGCTTAATGTCACTATCCACCAAATAACATTCTACTCCTACATTAAAATTGAAACCCTTAGAAAATATTTTATAAAATTTCTACATCAACCGGGGGTTAGTTCATTAAGATGTGCACAATGGATTGGCCTATTAAATATTTGTTCTTTTGCCTTTATAAGTACTATACTCACATTCTACTCATGTCATTATGCATAGTTGTAGCTTTGTATTTAAGTTTATAATTGACTAATTCATTCTTTATTCCCAAAGTTATAGTATTGGTTATAGCCATGACTTTGTCTTCAACTTTTTCTTGTCCATTTTCTTTCTATAATAACAAAGTCATTGCACGATGCATAGCTATGACTTTGTCTTCAAGCTTTCCATGGGCATTTTTATTTTATATAATACTATGCACAGTCATGGTTTGTATTTGATTGTCTCCTTTGTAATTTATATTTTAGCTTTGTCTTTCTTCAATGTTGCCTCAGCTTTCTTGAAGTTGTCAATAAAGGATTCATTCAAGGTCACAACTTCAAATAATATCATGACCTCATAGCAATCATCTTTCTCTATTCCTTATTTTTGTAACTCCAAAATAAATTCTTCTTCTTCATATTTCTTACACATATCATTATCATAGCTCCAAAGTTATTATCTACTTCATCTCCTCCATCTCCATCTGACTAGTAGTATTCTATAAAATCTTTTCATTAGAAATCTATCTTTTATTGTATTGTAGTATGGAAGACATTGTATACTCTACAAAACTCATTTTCACTATTATCTAGATCATGCAAGTTATTATAAAGATTAAACTTTACTTATTACTCATTAACATGGAGAGTGAACTATCCTTTCTTGATAATGATAAGAGTTTATCCTATGGTTAAAATTGGTCCTCCTAATATTAATACTACATAGCTGTCCTCCTCCATATATAATACAAAAAAAATCCAATAATGAAAATAGAAATAAATATTACTAATTAAATTAGGGCTAACTTTATTTATTTCATCATATCACATAGCTCCAAAAACATTGCAAATGTTTATTAGGATCCACCAATGATATTCTACTATACTGATGCTACTAAACCATGTTTTGGCTTAAACTCAAAGTAGTTAGCTTTCACTAATTGCAATAAATATCTAAATAATTATCCATCATTTAATTTATTAGCCATCATCCCAAAAGTTCATTAATGAGAGTATCTCATCAATTAAGATCCACAAGTGCATATATCATATAATTAGTATAATGGATATTTGTGTAGATATAAATGCCACAAGGATTGTATTGGTAGTTTAGATATTCAATAAGAAATAACTCATTTTCAGTATAATGGATACTCAGATTTTTAAGTAGCCATAGGTCTAAGGTATGTTTATTTAATTTATATGTTGTTGTTAAGTCATTTTATATAATATGTTGAATACAAAATGAAGTTGGGATATTGTGCAATCATTTCTTATCTTAATGGTGAACAAGGTGGTTGTCACTATTGAGTCCTTCCCAATAGTGATCCCCTCATAATTATCTCCTAAGTACTTCACAACTGAGATAATAATTCATTCATACATGAGAGTCATTCAATCTCATAATTATTTGTTATTTACTAGCCTTCATTATCATAAAGGTCAATGATTGGTATAGTTTGTAAGCATTTATAATTTTGGCTTCATAAGTATCATACTCTCACAATTAACTTATGAATTTTTAGGAAATATATAGTAGTATTATGTAAACCTACTTCTAGCCAGCTTATCATAGAATTTTTAGGTCCACTACTAAAATTATATAAGAAAATATTATTAGTTAAAAAATTAATTAATAGTTAACAAATTTAGGAAATATAGTATAGTAGTAATCATGAAGTATGACATATGAATGAGTCATGATAATGGATCATCACATGCCGTACCCCAACTATATAGATTCAAAATGTAAAGTTATATGAGTATATGATAAGATCTTAAGGAAATATGATATTTAGATAAAATATTTAGTATTATATTCAATAATACTTTGAATAATGTAGTCATCATTAGTATGTTTGTCATAATTATTAGAAAAGAATTATTAGGTAAAATTTTTAATGTTAGATGTATATATCACGTAATTAACCTAATAGTATAAATGGGAATAAAAGTTATTTATTCAGCACTACAAAAAAATCAAAATTTATTATAATACCTTATGATGCCTAGTAGACAACAAGAGTTTTGTAGTATATGTCTATCAGTGAGTCTAAGAAAATTCCAAATGAATGTGAGATATCATTTAAATTATACCTATATGATGTTAGAATCATGTGTTGGTTACCAACAAGTGATATCTAACAACATCAATAGTAAGAGTGTTGAACTTATTATTAATGATTCAAATAGTGATACGAAATTCTTTTATAAAATTTTGAAAATTTTTATGATATGACAAACATGTATTAGTCTATGTTCACTCTCACCACTTGCATTGCATTGGATGCATATGTGGAATTAGTGTCATGTTTAGCAAGTATAGAGGACATCCTATATTTCATGTCATGACTATTGAGATGGAAACCATGTATTTAAAATATTAGTCTTCCATTACAACTCCATATTACTTAGGCACATATAGATCTTATAGTTAAGGTGGAATGTGTAGAAAATATATTAAGATGCATATCCACTTGATTAAACCAAGTAGATGAAGCTAAATGTTTTATTCACAAAATAATTAACTAACATATTTATATATTATGAAACTAGGTATAGTAGTTATACTAAGGCTCCAAGTATGGATATGGACACTATATTTGGAGATGATAATATTTTTATTTAGTTAGCTAGGGGAAAACAATGGGGTGGTCAGTTAAATAGGAGCAAGCTATTTAAATACTTAGATACTGATTACTACTTCAGCATACCACATAATGGTAATAAGAATTTGGATATTTTTGAGTTGGTTGAAATTATATGATTCCAGATAATCTATGCTATCTAAGATAGCATGTGATCTGCTAGCCCCTTTAATTTAATATCTAGCATAAAATTGGAGTCTATTTTTTCTATAGTGGCCAATATTATTTTAGATATGAGATTCAGACTATGAGTAGATATCATAGAGACAGTTGCATGCTTGAAGGACAAAAAAGATTTAGGGTTGGACATTTAGGATAAAGTGAAAGAGTTGTTGGTAGATGATGACTCATGGGACATCAAGGATATTAATGTCACCACTAGTACTACTTTCTAAATCATACATGAAAATGTTAATCTACATTCAAACTACCATACTATAGACATGGACTGATGATTCATAGAATGGTGATTCATATTTTATTTATTTGTGTTTCTACTTATGTTATGTATCATATTTTGGATAGTATTTTTTTCATTTAATATTTTGAGTTGAGCCAAATATAAAATATTTATTTAAATTATTGGTTTTATTTTGATTCATTTAAAATCAAAATAAAAATGTATGGAACATCCACACTATCAAGAATACATGATATGGCCCATTTGACACCTCAAAATAATTGTTCTTTATAACAAAGGCATGGCAACAAAATTTTCCATGACTAAAAATTATTTGGTGTTTTGTGACTTTTGGGTACATAATGAATATGTCTCAATACTAGAAAATATTATGATTTCTTATACCTAGTAGCCACTTTGTTACTCTGATGTGAAAAACATCATAGCAAGAATATAATTTTAGAACTAAGCATCCATGATT
>JAREIK010002688.1:0-32075 GCA_029783825.1 Sapria himalayana
CTTCTATCCATCTAGCTATCTATTTGAATATATATATTTGTCTATCTATCTGTTTTTTCTATCTATTTTTTATCTATCTTTATATCTATCTATGTATGTATGTATTTATCTATCTATATATCAATTTGTCTATCTATCAATCTGTCTGTCTATCAATATTTTTATCAATTTGTATATCAATTTACCTTTCAGTCTTTCTTTCAATCTATCTTTCTATTTGTCTCTTTATGTTTATATCTATCTGTCTATCTATCTATCAATCTATTTATCTCTTTATCTATCTACCTATATATCTATCTATCTATTGCTCTATATATCTATTTATCTATATATATATATATATATATATATATATATCTATCAATCTATTTGTCTATGAATCTATATATTTATCTATCAATCAGTCTATTGATCTATTTATCTATGTATCTATATTTCTATCTATCTATCAGTCAAATAATATATATATATATATATATCAAACTATCTTTCTGCCATTCTATTTGATTATCTATTTGTATTTCTATCTGTTTATCAATCTATTTATCTATTTAACTATCTATTAGTCTATCTATCAGTTTATATATCTACCAATCTAATTTTCTATCAATCTATCTATCTATTTATCTTTCAATCTATCAATCTATCTATCTATCTATGTATCTATCAATCAATCAATCTATCTATATATGTATATGTATATCTATTCATCTATCAATCTGTCTAATAATCTATCTATCAATCAATTTGTTTATCTATCTTTCTACATATTTTTCTATCAATCTTTCTATCTATTTGTCTACATTTCTATCTATTTGTCTATATATCTATATATCTAATTACCTATCTTTCTATCTTACTATTTTTTTATCTTTCTGTCTTTTACCTATCTATCTTTCTTTCTTTTTATTTATCTATCTATCTATTTATCTATTTATTTTTCTATCTATCTATCTATCTAGATGTCTATCTATTTGTCTATCTAACTATCTATTAATCTATCTAATAATCTATATATTTGTCTATCTATGAATCATTCTATTAATCTTTCTATAATTCTATATTTCAATCTTTCTATCAATCTAAATATCCATTTGTCTATCAATCTTTCTATCTATCTATTATCTATTTTTATATCTTTATATCTTTCTATCTATCCCTCTATTTTTCTATCCATCTATCTATCTATTTATTTGTCTATCTATCTGTCTATCTATTTGTCTATAAATCTATATAGCAATCTGTCTATCTATTTTTCTATTTATACATATCTATCTCTTTATCTATCTGTCTATCTATATGTCTAATAATATGTCTATTTAACTATCTATCCAACTGTCTATCTATCTATCTATAAATCAATCTGTATATATGTCTGTCTGTCTATCTATCTATCTATCTTTTTTTCTTTCTATTTGTCTATCTATTTATCTATCTATATGTCTATCTGTCTAGCTATCTATCTATATATATAACTATCTATTTATCGATTAATCTATCTATATATTTGTCTATCAATCTATCTTTCAATATGTCTATCAATATATCTATAAATGTATCTATCTATCTGACTATCACTCTATCTATCAGTATGTCTTTCAATTTGTGTATCAATATGTCTATTACTCTGTCTATCAATCTATCTATAAATCTATATATCAATCTATCAGTCTATCTATATTTTATCCATCTGACTTTTTATTTATTTATCTATTTATTTGTCTATCTATCTGACTATCAATTTGTCTATCTTTTTGACTATCTATTTGTCTAGCTATATGTCTGTCTGTCTATTTATCTATTTATCTAAATATTTTTCTATATATCTATATATCTATCTAACTTTCTATTTGTCTATTTGTCTATTTGTTTGTTTGTCTATCTATGTATTTATGTATATGTATGTATGTCTATCTATTTGTCTATTTATCTATAGGTCGGTTTGATTGTCTGTCTATCTGCTTGTTAGTCAGTATTTCTATCTTCTTTGTTGTCTATCAGTCAGTCGGTATTTCTATCTTCTTAGTTGTCTATCAGTCAGTCATTCTATCTTATCTATCTGTCCTTCTATTCATCTATCTATCTTTCAATCTGCCGAACTGTCAGTATACGTGATATCTATCTACATAACTATCAGTCTTCTTGACTTTTTGTCTACCTAACTGACTATTTGTATATCTGTCTGTATGAGTAACTCTCTATCTATTTATTTGTCTATTTGCCTATCTTTTTATCTATCTTTTTATTTTTCTTTTTGTCTATCTGTTAGTATATCTATTAGTCAGTCTGTCTGATAGTTTATTAGTGTGTTAGTCTAACAGTCTATCAGTCTATTAGTATGTCTATATGTTAGTATGTCAGTATGTTAGTTTATCAGTTTGACAATCATTTAGTCTGTCTATATGTTTATCTATCTATGTGTCTATGTGTCTATTTGTATATTTATCTATCTCTCTATCTCTCGATATCTATATATCTCTATCTCTCTATCTCACTATCTTTCATTTTCACTATCTCTCTATCTCTATATTTCTTTATCTTGCAATATCACTGTCGCTTTATCTCTTTTACTCTCTATCTATCTATTTCTTTATCTTTCTATCTTTCTATCTTTCTTTCCCTCTATCTCCATATAACTCTTGCTCTATATCTCTCTATTTTTATATATTTCTTTCTCTATTTATCTTTATATCTTTATATCTTTATATCTTTATATCTATATTTCTTATCTATTTATCTCTCTATCTTCATATCTCTCTAGCTTTATATCTCTCTATTTTTATATCTTCCTATCTATATATATTTATATCTTTATTTCTTATATATATATATATCTCTCTCTCTCTATCACTCTATCTCTCTACCACTCTATATTTTTCTCTCGCTATCTAACAACATAGCTACCAACCTACCTACCTAGTTGTATGTGTATCTATCTATATGTCTACCTACATATCTATCTATCTATCTATCTATTTATTTGTCTGTCTTTCTATTTCTCTATCAGTCTTTCTATTTATCTGTCTTTGTGTCTCTCTATCTCTGCTCTCTTTTTCTCTAACTATCTCTCTATCTATCTTTTTAACTCTCTAATTGTATTTCTATATATTTGTCTATCTCTCTATCTATCTTTCTAACTATAAGTCTATCTATCTATATACCTATATGTCTATCTATCTATATATATGTCTATATGTCTATCTATCTATCTATTTATCTGTCTAACTATCTATCTATCTATTTGTCTATGAGTCTATCAATTATCTATCTATCTATTTGTTTATCTATCTTTCAGCTTATTTATCAATCTATCTATCTATTATCTATCTCTAATCATGTCTATCTATTTATCTAAATATATATCTGTCTGTCTATCTATTTATTTGTTTATCTATGTGTTTATTTGTCTATTTGTCTATCTGTCTTTCTATCTTTATGTCTATCTATATTTGTGTCTATATGTCTATTTGTATATCTATCTATCTATTTATCTATCTATTTATCTATGTATCTAATTATATATCTATCAATCAATCAATCTATCTTTCTATCTCTCAGTAAGTCTATCTATCTGTGTATGTGTTTATGTGTTTATTTATCTATTAATCTATATGTCTCTCTGTCTATCTATCAAACTATATATTTGTCTATATATCTATTTTTCTATCTATATATCTTTATATTTGTCTATTTTTTTATTTATTTATTTGTCTATCTTTATTTTTGTCTATATGTCTATCTGTATATATGCCTATCTATATATCTCAATATCTATCTCTATGTCTATCTGTATATATATATATATATATGTCTGTATGTCTATTTATATATATGTCATTTATCTATCTTTTTATCTGTCTATATGTCTATATGTTTATATGTCTATATGTCTATCTATATATTTGTCTATCTATCTATATATTTTTTACAATCTATCTATTTATCTATCTATTTTTTTTCTTTCTATTTTTAGATATTTTATTTATCTATCTATCTATGTGTTTAACTGGCTATCTGTCTTTCTAATATTTGACTATCTTTATATCTATCTATCTGTCATTTGTTTATCTGTCATTTTGTCTATCTGGCTATCTATTTATGTGTCTATCTATATATTTCTCTATCTATTTATCTATCTACCTGTCTATCTATCTATCTATGTATCTGCCTATCTGTATATATGTCTATTTGTCAATCTATCTATCTATCTATCTATCGATCTATCTATCTCCCTATTTGTCAATCTGTCTATATATATATATGTCTAACTATTTATCAATCTATCTATGTATTTGTCTATTTATGTGTTTATCTATCTACTTATTTGTCTGTCTATCTATCTATCTTTTTGTGTATCTTCTTAACTATCTATATATCTATCTATCTTTCTGTCTATCTATGTACTTGCCAATCTATCAATTTATAAATCTATGTATTTGTATATCTTTCTATTTGTCTATTTATCTAACTATCAAACTTTATAAATTCATTTATGTCTAACTATCTATCTGTGTTTCTATCCATTAGTCTATTATTCATCAGTCTATCTATCTATTTATATATATTTCTATTTGTCAATCTTTCTATCTCTGTATCTATCTATATACCTATCTATTTATATCTATATCTGTATATCTGCATTTTTGTTTATCTATCTATCTATCTGTCTATCTATCTGCTTATCTGCATAAATATGTATGTATCTTTCTTTCTATATTTTTATTTGTCTATCTATTCTGTCTATTTATTAATCTATTTATCTGTCTATCGATCTATATGTCTATTTATCTATCTATCTTTTTATCTATCTTTCTAACTATGTATATATATATATATATATATCTAGTTATCTATCTGTGTTTCTATCCATTAGTCTATTATTCATCAGTCTATCTATCTATTTATATATATTTCTATTTGTCAATCTTTCTATCTCTGTATCTATCTATATACCTATCTATTTATATCTATATCTGTATATCAGCATTTTTGTCTATCTATCTATCTGTCTGTCTATCTGCTTATCTGCCTAAATATGTATGTATCTTTCTTTCTATATTTTTATTTGTCTATCTATCAATTTGTCTATCTATTCTGTCTATTTATTAATCTATTTATCTGTCTATCTATCTATATGCCTATTTATCTATCTATCTTTTTATCTATCTTTCTAACTATGTATATATATATATATATATATATATCTAGTTGTCTATCTATATTTCTATATGTTAATCTATCTATCTATTTATCTCTCTATCTATCTATTTGGAAATCTTCTATTTGTCTATCTATTTATCTTTTTATCTATCAATCTAAATGTCTATCTATCTATATATCAGTCTATCTATCTAACTGTCTATTTGTGTTTCTATCTATCTGTGTTATATGTCTATCTATTTGTGTTTCTATCTATGGAGCATGTGTATCACCATCTTCATCATCTCTTGCTTGTTTTTTCTTTTTTCTTTTTATTTCACAATGGGCGTGCTTCATTGCAGGTGCCTACCACATGTTATTCTTATTTCGTACAGCTACTCAAATTTCTTTGTTATAGTAAGGCAGTGATGTTAGGATTAGTTATTTCAATGGGTGGATTGCAAGATTCTCTAAGGATGGCATCAATATTTGTGCTACTGGACTATCTTTGCGAAGATAGAATTGAAGCCTCGCCGGAGGAGAGGCCTAGAGGGATCATGCACTACCTTGATCTCTTGTGTATTTTCCAGCATCATCGAGGATGTGACAGAGTTATTGTCCATACTTTTAAGGTATGACATCATATTTTCTAATTGAAATTCTAACATCATGGGTGTTATGAACACCGCTATCAAATTCTTGTAGGATCTAAAAAACCTTAGCTTTTTTGAAATTTCTAATGAACATTGTGTTTTGGTTTATGGTGGCCATGAATGATAGGAGAGAGAGAGATAGAGACAGAGGGAGAGGGGAGAAAAAAGAAGAAAAAAAAAGAAAAAATTTATTAAAATCAAAAAATGAATTTTTGAATATACAATCTTAGGCATGTGTGTGTGTGTGTGTGTGTGTTGAAGTGTATACATGTAAGAAAAATAATAAAAAAAAGTATTATTTTATAAGTTTGTGCCTTGTGGTACCTCACAAGTCAAATGCTTTCAAGTAAATTAAAAAAACTAAAGTAAATACTTAATAATCATGATATATATATATATATATATATATATATATATATATGTATGTATGTATGTATGTATGTACGTACGTATGTATACAAGTATACACAATATTATGTGTATGGTATGGTTTGGGGTATCCTACAAGTTAAGTGCTAAAATAAATAAATAAAAAATACAATAATCATGATAAATAATAAATAAATAAATAAATAAAAACACACACACACACAAATGTGTATAGATGCAAGAAAAATAAAAAAAATATGCGCATTCTTTTAAAAATTAGGGTTGATTATTGTATAAAAAAAGTAAAAAAAAAAGGCATAAAGGTACTGCCTGGCACACAAGACTCTTGCATAAGTCTGAGATTTGTGAGTTTAATATCTTGACAGTTTTATCCCTAAAAATCATGAAGGTTATATTGTTACATCTAATAATTCACAAAGTAGTAAAAATAATAAAATTTTCTATTCTTGGACAAGATTACTTATTTTCATACCAATGCATGACCTAGTAATATATCTCATACTTCATGATATATACCTTAGGATAAATATTGTGTATGATGCATGAAATTGGGGTAAATTTTATCTTTATTAAGTTAAAATATCAAATTAACATCCATTTTTTACATTGTTTTTTTATTATTTTTATTTTTTTTTTATTTTTTTGTACATTATTGTTTCATGTGTGATCATAATTTATAATGGAGATGTATTTATTAGAAAATATATAATAATCAAATTATAATGAATTTATATTTAAAAATATCAAAGTATTGCACTCACACAAAGTAAAATATCAATAATTTGAATGAAGATTTAAGATGGGTTAAATTTTCAAACATTTTCTTAACAACTTGACTAGGAAGATGATCATTGTAAAACTCAAGTGGGGAATGGAATACAAAGGTGAGCTACCTTGTGTTCTTTTGTGTGCATTGCATTTTTTTTCTCAATTTTTTTCTTTGGTTTCTTTTAGGTTTCCATGCTTCGGTGGTTTCCTATATGAACCTACAGGTGTGGAAAAATTAAATAGCACGCAACCTATCGTCATTTCAACTTTTATTTTCCTTTTGTTCGTCATTTTATCACGAGTTTTGTAAGGAAATAATATGTTTTAAATAAAAAATCCAAAATATAATGCTAGTTTGTAAAATATTACCAAACTAATGTGTTTGGAAACAGTGTGACAATTTGCATCATTGTGAATGAAGGTCATTGCCATGCTATTGAATTTTAAAAATCAAACACAGGCATTGTGAATGCTGGTTATTAAATTTTAAAAATTTTAAAATCTAGGCATTAGGAATAATAGAAGAGTGTGTGGCATCCAACCTTGTGAAAAACAAGGTTGAACAAGCCGTATCCATGGATATTTGTTCCAGAAGTACATCCACCGCCCTGGCTGCCCCTACAAATATCACTCCAATTCTAAAAAATTCATACCTGAAAGAAGACATAAAACCTCTCACCGTAGCCAACTCTTCTCCTCCTTCATTTTTTTCTTTCAATCAATTTGAACCATTGGGGAAAGACTTAAGCTTGCCATTATAAACACGGACAAAGAACAAAGATGTGGCGAGGGTTTTAAAGGTGATGGAGAGGAAGAAAAGAAACATCGTGATTACAGAAGAGTGTGTGGCAAGGATAGAGAGCGTAGTAAGAGGAGTGAGTAAGAAAATGGAAATGGTTAGATTAGTAAGTATTTCCTTTGTTCTCTTTTATGAATCATTCAAAAGTAGATGTTGACCATAAATTTATGGTGCTTAAATACATCGTAGATGGTTATTTGAAAAGAAGAGTTGTTTTATATGTGAGTGATCTTAAATGGGTCTTTGATATCTGGCCAACTTATGGTTGGCAAGTAGGTAACAACATTACAGAGTACATTATCATAGAGACACAAAGTCTGATGGCTTTCCCTCTCTAGAGACTATTTGGGAACTTTTTCTAGTCACAGTTCAGTTGGAAGCTTGAATCTTAGCCTTAATCTCAACGGGTAAAATGATTCTATTTTTTTTTTACTTTTTTCTCTCAGATTTCTCTAGTGCAATATATCAGTTACTTACTCTACCCATCAATGACTCAAATACATACCCACAAAGACATGCACACACACATACACCCACACACTCATTCATATGTACCGTCGTGTTTACTTTTGTATATATGTGTGCATACATACTTCATATTTCGCTAGATGCACATTTGACTAAGTTATAAAAAAGAAGAAAAATGGGTGCAAGAGCAAATCAACTACATGTGAGAGTGGAAATGGATAGCAAAAGATTGAAACTGGATTACTTACAAAAAGTGCAACATGCAGCCCCAATTGCTCCATTAACTTCGACAAATAAACTCAAGTTCAGAATAATGAGTTCATTTTTGTAGGTTCTACTTGCTCAAGTTTACAGATGTGGCTCCTGCGGTATAAAGAAGAAAAGAGGGGCGATGATAAGGTGCCTATTTGTTTATATATATATGAAAAATGGCATTGTCATACTTGAATGTATCTATATCATCTTCTTCCTATTAAATGATTTGTTTTTTTTAAATCATGATTTAGAGTGATCCTGTCAACTTCAACAAATCAAGAGATCTTTCCACAAGTGGCTTCTCCATTTCAATCTAGAGAAAACTATCAAGTTAAATTCATCTTCATCATCTTCTATTTTTGCATCATTTCTTTATCAAACCACCAACTAAACTTTGGCTACTCACTTGGAAATCTATATGGTCAAGATGCAATATTGAAAGTAGAAATTAATCCAAACTAGATCTCATGCCAAACCCAAATTCAAGCCCAAATTCGGCATCATCAAGTGAGGCAGACATTGATGACGGTCTTGATTTTTAAAATTCAATAGCATTGTAATGACCATCATTCACAATGACGACCATTGCAACACTATTTCCAGACACACTACTTTGGTAATATTTTTCAAACAAACGTCATATTTTGAATTTTTTATTTAAAACATATTAATTTCGTACAAAACTCCTTTCTAAATTTCTTTTAAATAAACCATGGACTAATGCATGAACCTGGGCAACAAAGAAGAATATATTGATGGATAGTTGATTAGAAATCTTCGAGAAATCTTGATTCAGTAATTTAAAATTAAACTCATGATTATCTTGTTTTGTGAAATTTCTAGCAAATGGTAGTTGGTGTTACATGCACTAGTATATTTGTTTATCATTAGCATTGTGTTGTGTTCTTAATTGGTTTGTAAATGTAGTATGTCATACTCCATGAGTAGGTGACACAATGTTCTTTATCTGAGTGGAGTATTAGAGGACAAAGAACTAGAAGATGCTGATAATGCCTAAGAAAATTATATGGGTATTTTTAAGCCCTATTTTATTACCTTCTATTGTCTTTGATGGTATCTGTATCTGCATGAAAGTACATGTGTCAGTATTTACACACACACAAAGGGACATCCATACATGAACAAGTATACATACAACAACTAATCGCAAGGTTAAAACAATGATGTTGGAAGAGCAGCTAGATACAAAAAGGGCATAGGCAGATACAAGGAAGGAGTAGGAGGTGGAGAGGAAATGTAAACTAGAACTAAAAAAAGAAATGTAGATGGAAATGGAGGAACATGCTCGGGTGCTAGAGCAGTATAAATATTTTGAGGAGCTGGGGGAGATAAAGCAACATCAATTTCATGAATAGATTATACTTTGTGCACTATCATTAGATACATTGATGAAGAATAATATGTAATCAAGTTTAGTTATGTTTCTATTTTAACTATGTAAAATATTGTATTTGAATATTATCTTAACTGATTTTAATTTTTGTTAATTATAAATAATTGTGTATAGTTTATGTTTTATTAATTTTAATATAAAAATTTTAAATTAGGTAATTAAATTTTATGTAAATAATTAAACATGTGAAAATAATTTTTGAATGAAAATAGCTAGAGAATTTAACCTCACTAATTTAGCTAGGGAAATTACCCTTGCTAATTTAGCTAGAAAATTTGCCCTTGCTAATTTAGCTAGGGAATTTATCCTCACTAATTTAACTAGGGAATTTTCCCTTGCAAGTTTTGCGAAGGAATATTCCTTCGCAAATTTGCTAGAGAATATATTTCCTTATCAATTTTTATGGCAAGCACTTGAGCTTGAGAATGGTTCCGTCGTTAGTCTGTCGTTATATCCAATTTAGCAAAGAAAAAAATGTATTTAGCTAGGGTATTTTCTCAAGCTATTTGGGATTTTTTTTGTAGTGAGACAAACAGACATATAGTAAGTTAGTCAGGCAGTTTGATAGTCGAGCAAATAGATAAACAAACAAATAGATAGATAAATAGATAGACTAAATGACTTATAGACTAATTGACAGACTAACTGAAATACAAACAAATAGACAAGTAAACATACATACAGAAAGATAGACTAATTGATATAATTAATGACTGACTAATAGATAAATCAATTGTTATACAAATAGTTTGAGAGACAGAATGAAAGATAGATTGATAGACAATAATATAATCAAATTAATTGATAGATTGCTAAAGAAATTGATAGATAGATTAATAGACAAATAGATAGAAAGCTAGATAGAAATATAGATAGATAAATAGATAGACAGAAAGATTCATCATATAGATAGATAGGGAAATAGATAGATAGATAGATAGTCAGAAAGATAAATAGACAGATAGATAGATAGAAAGATAGAAAAATAAATAGATAGATAGGAAAATAGATAGACTGATAGACAAATTAATAGATAGATTGATAGACGTATATATAGACAGATAGTGAAATAGATAGATATATAGATAGATAGATATATAGACAGATAGATAGAGATATATATAAATATATATAGATAAATAGATAGATAGACATTTAGATTGATAGATTGATTGATTGACAAATAGATATATAGAAAGAATGATAGATAGATTGATTGATAGATAGACAAATGGATAAATAGATAGATAGATATATAGATAGATATACAGATTGATAGACAAATAAATAGACAGAGAGATAGACATATATATAAATATATAGATAGACAAATAGATAGATAGATAAATAGATAGATAAACATAGATAGATAGATAGATAGATAGAAAGACAGATAAATAATCACATAGAAAGACAAATAGATCGATAGATAGACAGATAGAAAGACACATAGATTGAAAGATAGATAGAGGGAAAGATAGATAGGTATGTAGATAAATAGATAAACAGATAAATAGACAAACAGATAAACAAATAGATAGATAGATAGATAAATAGATAGATAGAAAGATAGATAAATAAATAGATAGATAGATAGACAAATAGATAAATAGATAGATAGAGGGATAGAGAGGCAGAGAGATAGACATAAAGATAGATATACAGATAAAAAGATAGATAGACAAATAGACAGGCAGACAAATAGATAGAGATCGATATATAAAAAGAAATATGGCTAGACAGATAGATAAATAAATTAAAATATTTTTAGATTGATAAATAGATAGACAGATAGATAAAGTGATAGATAGACACATATACATATAAACAAATAGATAGACAGCCAGATAGTCAGGTAGAGAGACAAAATAGGAGGTAGTTAAATTGAAAGATAAAAAGACACACATAGAGACAAAAAATCTTTTATTCAGGCAGGTATATAGTCAGGTAGGAAGATAGATGGACAAATAGATAGAAAGATAGATCGACTAAATGAGTGACTAACTAAATCACAGAAAGACCAACTAATAGATAGATAGTCATATAGATAGATAGACAGATAGATAGACAAATAGAATTACTGACTGACACATAGAAACATAGACATATAAATAGATAGATAGATAAAAAAATATATAGATAGACATATACATAGATAGTTTGAAAGATAGATTGATATATTGATTGATAAATAGATATATAGATAAATATATAGATAGATAGATATATAAACTAATAGATAGACAAATAGATAGGAATATAGATAAACAAATTGATTTATTGATTGATAGAAAGAAATAAAGATAGAAAATAGATAGATAGATAGAATTATTGATAAATAGATAGATAAATAGACAATGAAATAGATAGATAGACCAATATATAGACACATAGATAGACAAATAGATAGATCGAAAGATAGATTGATACACTAATCATTAGATTGATAGAAAGACAGATAGTTAGACAGATAGAAAATAAAAAATAGATATGACTATATAGAGATAGAGAGATAGATAGATAGATAGAGTGATAAACAGACAGATAGATAAATAGATAGATAGGTATAAATATATATCAATAGATAGATAGATACATAGACAAAAAGATAGATAGAAAGATAGACAGATAGATAACTAAATAGACAAATATAAAGTTAGATAGATAGATAGATCAATACAAAGATAGACAGATAGAAAGGCAAAAATATAGATAGATAAATTTATCGATAGATAGATAGATATATAGATAGATAGATAGATTAACAGATAGATATATACATATATAGATAAAAAATGGCTAAAACCAAGATGAATTTTAATAAAAAATCACTCACCTCCATTTTCAAGGAATCGAGCTCCTATTTCCGAACAATGATGCAAAAGAGGAGTCCCTGGCAATTTATTTTATGGAAGAGATTTCAAAACTTGCAGAACCGTTCAATCTCACTCTAATCGGGAAGTTCTCCCATGGTAGACCAGAATCCGAGCATTTTCACGACTTCCTTGCCTCATTAAAGCTACGGGAAGCAGTAAAATGGGCATGGCTAGATGGGAAACAAATCCTGTTACAGTTCAAAGAGGAAGAAAGCTTCTTAAGGATATGGCTAAGAGGACAATGGAGCATTGCGGGATACCCAATGTGCGTTTTCAGATGGTCGACTAGCTTCAAATCCTCAAAAGAACCCTCGAATGCCCTAGTTTGGTTCTCCTTCCCCAACCTTCCACTGCATTTTTTTAAAAAATCTTCTCTATATTCTATAACCCTCTGTGTGGGCACACCATGGATGCTAGACCAAGCTACGACCTGCATGACCAGGCCAAGCATGGCACGAATATGTTTAGAAGTGGACCTTAGAGAAAACCATCCAAACAGAATATGGGTAGGCAGTGATAAAAACAATGGTTTTTGTCAGCATGTGATTGCAGAAAACATGCATAGTTACTGCCAGAACTGCCTTAGGATTGGGCATGCGAGGGCAGAATACAAGGTAGGAGAAGAACTAAAAGGTAGTGTGGGTAACGAACATGTGAAAATAAGGGGAAAGAAGAGATGTCTGGGTTCAAAAGACAGGGAGGGCAGTAGATGAGATATATAATGAAGAAAGGCCTAATGAATTTTCGGCAGCAATAGAAGTAATAGAGAAGCAGAGGAGAGGTGTAGAAAGGGAGGAAGGGATGGAAGTAGAGGGGGAGGGAGGAGAGAAAACTAAGGATTGGGAAGAGGAGGGTGGAGAGGGAGAGAGTAGCCAGGATTTTGAAAAGAAATTAGAAAGAGGTGGGAGTATAGGTGAGGAAATGGAAGTTAGTTTAGTAAAGAATATAGGATCAAAGAAGAAAATAGAGGAGATAAGGAGGTGGCTAGAAAAGAGCTCTAGGGGGCCCGAAAGATGAGGAAAGAAAAACAACAAATGAGAAGATGTTAGAGAAAGGAAGAGGGAGAGTGAAATGGCTTTAAACCCAGCTAGGAATTTTGAAAACTATAACTGGGCTGAGGATGATCTCTTCTCGGAAGACAGCATAGATGTGAAAAGTTGTCTGCCAGCACATAAAAACAAAACGGAGATAAAGCAGAATGTAGTAAAGGCATTTGATGATATAGATGCGTACAAACAAAAATTCCCTAAAGTAGGAAGCATGGAGATGGCGATAAATGAGATACGGCACATGGCTAAGAAGCTAGACAATGCACAAGGTTCAGCATCTAGAAAGGAGCTCACTTACCAGAGCTCAAGAAAGCCTCTTAGAAATAGGAAAAAACACTTAAACTTGAGATATGAATCAAAACGTACCACGAGAGCACAAGCTAAATATAATTTTAAATGAATAACACTTTATTTTGGAATATAAGAGGAGTAGCAAATACTCCAATGCTAAATAGACTAAGAAAACTTATTAGAATTCATAAACTATCATTGATAATAATTGCCGAACCAATAGTAAGCATTAATTAGCTAGATAAATACATAAAGTTAATTAGTTTCGAGAAGGCATTCTCAAATTCAAATGGTAAACTTTGGATAATGTGGAATAATATACTAGACATAAAAATTCTAACGAAAAAAGAACAAATAACTAATTTTAAGATCGGTAACCTGTCAAATGCTATCTTCTTAGTAGTGTATCCGAGCAATGAGAAAGAGGATAGGAAGAGACTTTGGCAGGAGATGCAAGAGATCGCTAAAAGGAAGGTTCCCTAGATCATCGGTGGTGATTTTAATGTGGTAAGAAACTCCTCCGAGAAAAGGGGTGGAAGGCCTCCTGACCCTATGGCCATAGCCCATTTTAACGAGGCCATAATAAATGCTAACCTCTTAGAAACTAATTTTTTGGGATCAAATTACACCTGGTGTAATAACTGGAAGAAAAGAGGAGCAATATGGTCAAGGCTAGACCGAGTGCTTTATAATACAAAAATCATGGACAAATTAGGTGGAATAAAAGTTAAACATCTTAACAGAACTTGTTCGGATCATAGCCCGCTCATAATCTCATTAAAAGAAAACGAAAAGATATATAAGGGGTTCAAATATCAAAATATGTGGGCAATGCACAAAGATTTTGAGAAAATAGTAAATAACTCATGGGAAATTCCAGCTTCGGAAAATCCTATGCAGATATTGGTATCAAAATTACGTAGCCTCAAATTAACACTTGGGGTATGAAATAAAAAGAATTTTGGAAATATCTCGAAAAGGATACAAAAAGCAGAAGAGGAGGTAACCTCAATGGAAGTAAAATACGAGGAGACGCAAGATGGTATTTCAAGAATCAATATGAGTAAAGCGAAAGCAGAATTAAGGCTCAGTCTACACATGGAGGAAGTTTTCTAGAAACAAAGGTCAAAGATAAAGTGGTTAAAAGATGGGGATAAGAACACGAAGTTCTTTCATGAGATGGCAAAAATAAAAATAAAAAAACAAAAAATAAAAGGTATAAAAAATGCTAATGGAGAATGGATGGAAAAAGCAAATGAAATAAAATCAGAGTTAGAAGCCTACTTCAAAAGCCATCTATGCGGGAGAGCTATTCGGAAAGGTCACGGCTTAATAAATGTAATTGAAAAAAAAATTATTGAGGAGGACAACAAAGTGTTAGAAATAATACCAAGTGAAGAAGAAATTAAAGAGGCAGTGTTCAGTTCGAATAAAGATAGTGCTGCAAGTCCGGATGGATGGAACAACAAATTCTTTCAACGTTGTTGGAACATCATCAAAAAAGACCTGACCAAGGCTATAACTTGGATTTTTTCAAGCATAGAAATCACGAAAGCATGGGCTAGCTCACATATTGTTCTAATCACAAAATAGGATAACCCACAAAAATGGGAGGATTATAGACCTATAAGTCTATGTAATGCGGTTTATAAAATCCTAGCAAAATTTTTACAAACAAGGATGAGCATGATTCTTCCTGCCATCATCACAGCGGAACATGCAGAATTTATTCAGAATATACTAATGATGGAAAACATCAACCTAGCAATGGAACTGATAAGAGAACTAGGGGTTAAAACGAGAGGACATAATGTGATCTTGAAGCTTGATCTGTCGAAAACATTTGATAGAGTGGAATGGGACACTTTATGTTATGTAATGAGGAAAATAGGCTTCTCAGAATTCTAGATTGGCTTAATATTTAGATGCATCTCCAGTGCATGAGTGAAGATTCTCATAAATGGACAGGTTGGAGGAGAATTTAAACCTACAAGAGGGCTAAGACAAGGTGATCCCCTTTCACCCACCTTATTTAATATTTATTTAGAATTACTGATAGTAAATTTAAAAGTGAAAATGAGAGAGGGTAAAATTGATTACTTTAAACAGCCTAAAAACACTCCTAACGTGAGTTGCTTGGCATACGCAGATGACGTGATCATCTTCACGAAAGCCAGCAGCTAGTCTTTGAAATATATGATGAGGCTGTTCCAAACTCTAGAGGAGGAAACATGACAAAGATTAAATATGAGTAAATGCCAATTTATAATCACAAAAAAAAGCTCCAGAAAATATAGTTTTAAAAATAAAAAAGATCACAGGTTTTGCATGGAAAACAGGGCCTTTAATGTATCTTGGATGCTCGATTTATGAAGGGAGGCTAAAAGAGGTATACATAAACTATATGGTAGAAAGGATAACAAGAAAGATTGTAGGATAGAAGGAGGATATATTGAGCATGGAAAGGAAAATAACTCTGATAACACATGTTATGCAAGGCGCGTTAGCTCATATCTTAATGAATCTGCAACCACCAAAAATTATGATTAAAAAGTTGGAAAGAGAAATGTCAAATTTTCTATGGGGCAAGAAGGAAGGTAAAGCTAAGCTTCGCTGGAAAAAATGGAAAGATTTATGTTACCCTAAAGACGAGGCATGACTAGGATTTACAAGCTTAAATGATTTAGCAAAAGCATGGGCCTGCAAAAATTGGTGGAGATTAAAAGAAAATGGAAGCCTCTGGGCAAACTATATAAAAGCCAAATATAGCCTTGGAAACAAGGCATTTAAAAATCCTAAAAATGCCACAAAAAATTGGAGGCTTATGCATAAGCACCAGGAGCTAGTTGAAAAACATACAATTTTAAATAATAGTGGCTGGAAATGGAAACTAAATGCATAGGAAAGATTCACCTTAAAAAGTACAAAAACCCTAGTAAGAAATAAAAGATCAGTCCAAGAATGTTTTAAAGGGTTATGGGTAAAGGAAGTCCCACAGAAAATGAGCATCTTAACATTGAAAATACTTTCTGAAGCTCTACCGGTGGATGAACACATTCAGAAAAAAGGAGTGATGCTAGCATCTAGATGTGAATGTTGTTCAGCTAACACCGAAAGCTCAGATCATTTATTTTCCACAGGTAAGATCGCCACACAGGTATGGAATAAGTTAGAAACAGATACAGATTTAGGAACGAATGTGTTGACATTGAAAAGTAGATTAATAAACTGGAGCCAAAACCACCAAAAAATAAAATCCTTAAATGGCTAAGAGATTGTACACCACAAATTACAATTTGGTGTACCAGGAAAGCTAGAAATAAAAGTAGGTATGAAGGTATAAAGATGAAAGTTAAAAAGATACTAGACGAAATAAAGAAAGAATGCTCATTTATCATGGCCTGTAATCCTATAAAGGTCAATAGCATAGATATGGATGAAATGAGGAAAATGGAATGGGGACTTTCTACTATAAAATAGAAAATTCCGGTCATTAACTCTATCTCTTGCCAGAAGCCCCCACAAAATATGTTAGCGCTAAACACAGATGGAAGCTTTAACAGAGAGATATGTGTGGTAGGAGGCGGAGGAGTCATACGAGATGAGGAAGGAAGAGTGGTGATAGCATTCTCAATAGGAGGAATAGCCACCTCAGCATTGCAAGTAGAAATCATGGCACTAACAAAATGGCTACAAATATGTAAAGAAATGAATCTCCAAAAAATTCAAGTTCAAGTTGATTCAAGTGTCCTAGTGGATTTAGCTAAGAGAAAAATAGAACTGTGGAGATTTGAGGATGAAATTGAAGTTATTAAAGAATTATTAGAAGAATTAAATGGTGAAATAAATCATGTATACATGGAGACTAATGCCTTGGCGGACAAATTAGCGGAAGAAGGGATGAGAAAAGGCTTCCACGAATATGAAGAGAACAACATCCCTGTAAGATTAAAAGGCATAATAGAATTGGATAAAATAGGATACCCATACATTTGAATTCAAAAATAAAATAAATTTAGCTGAAATTCTAATAAGAATAAAAGAGGTATTGTAAAGGTTTATTAAAGGGGGGATAAAACCTAAAAAATAATTTTTTAGAACATGGAATGTAAAGAAGATGAGACATTTTGTATAAGAGTCACACCTTTGAATATGCATCTTGTCTAAAAAGTGTAAAAAGCATTGTGTATGCATCCTTGGTATATGCATGTAAAAGTGTAACCCTGGCCCTGAGGGGTGAATTAAAAATAAACATGCATTTTGTCTTTAAATTATGCCAGAAAAATTAAAGGGCTTGGTAAGACTAGATAAGCTGGCCTACCCTTTCCTAAGAGTGTAAAAGGTAAATAAATAACTTGGAAAATCGAAAAATTTAATTAAAGCAATGAGAAAATGTAAATATCTGAAAAAAATCTTATCAGTATGATTAAGTAGAGAACATAGTGCTGAGGAAAATCTGTCTCTGCAGAAAATTAAGCTGAAAGGAATATTGCTATTGCTGTTTGTATTTGTAGTTTGTTTCTCTTAGTAGCAGGGACGGGAAAAAAGAAGAATCCGGCAAGAGTTCAAGTGCCTGTAGAGTCTATTTTTTTCTATTTTCCTACAGTTTGATGGTTGTGTTATTTGTGTAAAGATGTGGTCTGGACCTCATGTGAATGTAGCATGTGTTAATTTAAAGTAGTTTAAAAGTACATAGGATTAGATAGAGTCTAATTCATATGCTCGGAAGAGGACAAAAGCTGGTGCATGAAAGCTACTATATGGAAGCTGCTATGCTGTTATGCTGCTATGCTACTGTGCTGTTGTACGAAAGCTACCGTATTGTGGTGCTGTTGTGCTACAATGCGGTAGAAAAGCTATTGTACTGCCGTGCTGCTATGCTACTGGGCTGCTATATTGATGTGTTGCGGTGCTGCCGTGGTGCTGTGCTGTTGTGCTTTTGTGTTTCTGGCTGCTGTACTGCTGTGCTACTGTGTTGAAAGCTGCTGTGCTGCCGTATGAAAGCTGTCGTGCTGCTGTATGAAGGCTACCATGCTGCAGAATAAAAGCTACTGTGCAGCTATATGATAACTGCTATGCTGCTATAGGAGGATGATGTGAATAGAATAAAGATGTTGTAGGAAAGGCTATTGTGCTATTGTGAAAGATGCTGCAATGAAGGATGATGTCTAATTTGTGGGACTGTGCTGCAATAGAAAATAGAAGAATCGATAGCCTTGGAGTAAAGTCGCAAGACAGGAATGGAGCCTCCTAAAGCTAAAACAGAAACACAACACTCCATTCAATAGAAAATGTAACAGGAGCGATTAACATCAAAATCTGTTCTCCCAAAAACAAATTTCTTCACCTTTGGAAACAAAAATAGAAAAATAAAAAAGTTCTGCAAATCTTTGCTTTAGTTAAGCTTATGTTTTTTGTATTATCGCATTTGAAAAGTTTTAAAAAAGTATAGGGAAGGGTGTAAGAGGGGAATGGTAGATATAATTTGTACAAATGGTATTCCTCCGCCTAAAGAGAGAGCTAAAATTAATAAACAACATTTTCAAAAAAAAATATATAGATAGATTGATAGACATATAGATATAAAGATAGATAGAGAGGTAGATAAAGATATTGAAAGACATATTGATAGATAGATTTATTGATAGATTGATAGATAGATTGAGAGTGAGATAGATGGACAAATAGATGGACAGAAATATAGATTGACAGAAAGATACATAGACAGATAGAAAGACAGGTGAATAGATAGATAGATAAACAAATAGATAGTAGAAATATAGTCATATAGATAGATAGATAGATAGATAGATAGATAGATAAATAGAAAGGAGATTAAATAGATAGACAGATAGATAGACACATAGAAAAATATATAGATAGATAGATATACAAAAAAATAGATAGTTAAATAGAGTCTTATATAGATAGATACATAAATAGATTGATGGAAAGATAAATCAATAGATAGATAGATAGATAAATAGATTTATAGATAGAATGATAAATATATAGACAGACAGATAGATAGATAAATAGGTAGATAGATTGAAAGATAGATTGCTAGGTAGATAGATTGACTAAATATGGATAAAAAGAAAAATAGATAGTTAGAGAGATAGAAAGCTAGATATATAGACACATAGATTGACATATAGATGTACTATTTGATAGAAATGTAGATAGATAGATAAATCCATAGATAGATAGACAGATAAATAGATAGATAAATATACACATTGATAGACACATAGATACAAAGATACATAGACAGATAGATATACAGACAAATAGATAGTTATATATAGAAATATATAGATAGATATATAGACAGATAAATGGATATATAAATAAATAGATAGATAGATAGATAGACGGATTGATATATAGAATAATAGATAGATAAACAGATAGATAGATAGATAGACAGATAGATAGACAGATAGATTGAAAGATTGATTGATAGATAGATAGATAGATAGAATGATAGTTATATTGACAAATAGATAAATAGATAGACAGATAGGTATATAGAATGATAGATAGAAAGATAGATATATAGAATAATAAACAAATATATACAAATAGATAGAAAGATAGATAGATAGACAGACAGATAGATAGATAGATAGATAGATAGATATACAGATAGATAGAAAGATAGATTGACAAATAGATATACACACAGATAGATAGGTAGGTAGGTAGATAGTTATTTAGATATACACACATATAAATAGATAGATAGGTGGATAAATAGAAAAATAGATAGATAAATAGATTAATAGATTGATATATATATAGATTGATAGACAGACAAATAGATATTTAGATAAACAAATAGATAGATGGATATATAAAGAGACAGATAGATATGCATTCATACAAACAAATAGACAAACAGATAGTTAGACAATGAGGTAGACAAATAGAAAATCAAGCAGACAGATATAAAAGGTAAGACAGATAGATAATCAGGTTGGCCGATAGTTAAAAAGGTAGACAAATAGATATATAGATAGACAAATAGATTGTTAGTTAGTTAGTCATTTATTTATATAATCAAATAGATAGATAGATAGATAGATAGACATATAGATAGATATATAGATAAATAGATAGACGTATAGATATACAAATAGAGAAATAGAAAGATTTAATTATTAATAGATTCATAGATATTTTTATAGACAAATTAATGGACAGATTGATAGAGAGATTGAGAGAGAAATAGAAAGACAGATTGATAGATATTTAGATAGATAAATAGATAGACAAATTGAAGGAAAGAAAGATAGATATACAAATATATAGATAGATAGAAAAATAAATATATCAATAATTAGGTAGGCATATAGATAGTTGATAGATAAATAGATCGATAGATAGTTTGATAGACTGATAAATAAATAGACAGATATATTGATTGATTGATAGACACATATGTAGATTGATTGATAGACATATTAATAGATAAATATATAGACAGATAGATAGAAATGTCTATAAATAGATAGATTGACTGATATACAAATAGATAGATAGATAGATGTATAGAAAAAAGATAAATAGATTTATAGAAAAAAGATAAATAGATAGACAGATAGATACACAGAAAGATAGATAAATAAATAGATATGTAGATAGATAGATAGATAGGTAGATAGATTAATACAAAAATTGATACACAACTATATAGATAAATAGATAGACAAATAGATAGAAAGATAGATAAATAGATAGATAAATAGTGAGATAGACAAATAGATATATGGATAGATAGATATAGAGAAAGAAAGAAAGAAAGATAGATATAGAGATAATTAGACAATTAGCTAGACAGATATAGAGACAAATAGATAGATAATTTGGTAAATAGTTTGATAAATAGATTGATTTACAGATTGAACAACAAATTAATTGACAGATTGATATACAGATTTATATCAAAATTCATATATAGATAAATAGACAAATAGATACATAGACAAACAGTGAGATAGATAGATAGATAGATAAATAAATAGACATATCGATAGAAAGCTATATCAAGAGATTGACAGATATATAGACAAATAGATTGACTGATAGATTGACTGATAGATAAACAAATAAATAGACATATATATAGATAGATTGATTAAAAATAGATAGAGTGACATATAGATAGATAGACAGATAGAAAAATAAATCTATATATACTTTCTATAGACTGATAGACAGATAGATAGATAGATAGATAGACAAATTGATAGATAGAGAGATGGATGGACAGATAGAAAGATAGGTAGATTAACAGAAATAAAGAAAGATAGATAGATAGGCATATAGTTAGAGAGATACATAGAAAGATAGTTAGACAGATGTATAGAAAGAAGGATAGACAAATAGACAGACAAACATAATAATATATTGATTCATTGATTGATAGTTAAATAAATAGCTAGATAGACATAATATAGATAGATAGATAGATATAAAAATAGATAGAATGATAGACAGATAGACAAATAAATAGATAATTAGAAATAGAAATATATATATATATATAGACAAATAGATAGATAGACAGACAGATATAAAGAAAGAAAGATAGATAGATAGATAGATATACATATATATAGATAGAAAGATAGATAGATAGATAAACTAATAGATAGAACAAATATATAGACAACTAGAAAGATAGATAATTTGATAGATACATTGAAAGATAGTCAGATAGATATACAGACAGATAAATAGATAAATAGATAGTTAGATAGATATACATACGATAGATAGATAGAAAAATTTACAAATAGATACATTGATAGATAGACAAAAAGATAGATAGATAGATAGACATAAAATATATAGATAGAAAAATCTACAAATAGATACATTGATAGATAGACAAAATGATAGATAGATAATTAGACAAATAGATGGAGATATTATTGTATAGATACATAGATTATAAGATAGATAGATAGATTGAAAGATAGTTAGATAGATAGGTAGATAGATTGATAGACTCATAGATAGATAGATAGATAGACAAATAGATATATAGATCTTTAGATAGATAGATAGAATACAAATGGATAGAGATATATATAGACAGTCAGATAGATAGATAGATAGACAGATAGTTCGACAGATATATAGATAGATAAATAGACAAATAGATAGGTAGACATATAGATAGATAGAAAGGTAGATTGATAGACAAATAGATAGATAGATTGACACATAGATAGATAGATAGATAGAAATACATATAGATAGATAAATAGATAGATATACAAATAGATAGATATAAAGATCGATAGACAGATAGATAGATAGGTAGTTTGATAGATGGATAGATAGACAGACAGACCGATAGATAGATAGATAAATAGATAAAGAAATAGATTGATAGATAGATAGACAAATAGAAATATAGATAGATAGATAACTAAAGAGGTATATAGATAGATAAGTTAACCGACATATATATAGATAGACAAATAGATAGGTAGTCAAATAGATAGATAGATAGACTATTAGTCATTAAGGCTAGTAGACAAGCAGGCCGAAAGTTACGTAGACAGAACGGTAGACAGATAGATATGCTCAAATAAATTGATGAAGATTAATGTCATTTTTTGCCTCTCTAATTGAGTTTTGTGTAATCAGAGATAGTATAATATAAGGTTGACATTTTCCATGTCTTATATTCTATCAAGATATCATGAAACACAATGATTGTCATTAACAATATTAAGGTTGCCTCGAATCATGAGCATTTCATTTAATTTGGGTTGTCATAATATCTTCCTAGAGGTCACTTATGACTTGTTGGATCAAAATGTGAGTTAGACCTACTGCCAATATTAATTAAACCTATAGGGTCACACATTAAGAATTAAAAATAATGGTTATATTTTTGACTCTTTGTATTAATTTAAAAAATTAGATTATTTTAAATTATAAATAATAATTAGTTTTTATTAAAATTTGAAATAGTTTAAATTCTTGAACTAAATAAAAAATAAATCTGTTATATTTTATTAATGGATAAGAAAATAATCAGTATAGGGTTTTTTAAAAGAGTTAAAATATAATAATATATAAATTTGATTCCTTATCTGATAAAGATTTGAATTTAAATTGTAATTATTTAAAAGAGTTTTAAATATATAATAATATAAAATTCATTTATGACTTAAATGCTAGCAGACACACACACACACACACACACGTGCGAGACATATAGGGTGGTAACCATCATCTTATACATAGAGAATAACCAAAACATAGAGAAGGAAAAGAAAAACCAAAATTTTGTTTTAAGAAGATGAATATAAACTAACATTCAATAAGATCGTTTATTAATTGATCATGGGTGTATACATGTAAAAGGTGATTACTTTTCACAAAGGAAGCATCTTTGAAGATCTAAATAAACCAAGACCAAGAAAGATAGATAGAAAGACAAAGAGATAGATAGAGAGATAGACATATAGATGGGCAGACAGATAAAAAGAAAGAAAATTTGGTAGTAAAATAGGCAAATTGATAAATAGGTTTACAGATATATTGATAGATAGATAGACAGATAGACAGATAGATAGATAGACAAATAGACAGAAAGATTTATTGATAAATTAATAGATTGATAGATTTATAAACAAATTTATATAGAGATTTATAGGCATATTGATAGATAGATAAATAGACAAATAGATTGACGAATAGATAGACAAATAGATAGATATAATGATTAATAGTTTATTAGACTGATAGATAGACTGATTTATAGACACACAGATAGATAGATAGATAGATAAATTAACAGATAGATAGATAAATAAAAATAGAGATAGATAAAAAAAATAGATAGATAAATAAACAAAAAATAAATAGATAAATAAATAGATAGACAGACATATAGATAGATAGATAGATAGATATACAATTAATAGACAAATAGACAAACATATATATATATATATATAGACAAATAGATAGACAGATAGATATAAAGATAGATAGATATATATATATATATATATATATATATATATAGAATGACAGATTGATAGATAGAGAGATAAATAGATAGATAAAAATATAGATAGATAGATAAATAGATTTATAGATAAATAGATAGGCAAATAGATAGACAGATAAATAGACATATAGATTAACAAATTATTATAATGATATATAGATAGATTGATAGACATGCAGATAGATAGATAGATAGATAAACAAATAGATAGCTCGATAGAAAGATAGAAAAATAGATAGACACAAAGATATATATAGATAAAAAAGAGATAGACATATAGAGAGACAGATAAAAGACAAATAGATAGACATTTATAAAGATAGACAAATAAATAGTGAAATAAATGAATAGATAGAAAGATAGAAAAATAAATAGATAGATAGATTGATTAAAAGGTGGATAGATAGATAGATAGATAGAAAAAAATAGAAAGAAAGAAAGATAGATAGATAAATAGACACAAAGATAAACATGTATATAAACAAATAGATAGACATAAAGAAAAATAGATAGAGAAAAAATAGACAAATCGATAGATATATAGATAGAAAAATAGATAGATAGACAGACATATATATAGAGAGAATGATAGATAGATAGATAGATAAAAAATAGAAAGACATATAAAATGATAGATAAATAAATATATAAATAGAGAGAAAGGCATATAGGTTGATAAATAGATAGATATATAGATACTCATATAGATATATAGGCAGATACATAGATAGATAGACACATATATAGATCGATAAATAGTTAAACAAATAGATACTCATATAGATAGATAGAAAGATAGATAGATAGATATATAAATTGAAAGAAAGAAAGATAGATAGATAGATTGATTGATTGATAGCCTGATTAATAGATTGATTGATAGATATATTAATAGATAGATTGATAGACAGATTAATAGATAGATTGAGAGATAGATTGAGACATTTTAATAGACAGATTAATAAATAGATTGATAGACAAAAAGATAGATAGATTGATATATAGATAGATAGATAGATAGAAAATTAGATAGAGAAATAGATAGATAGAAAGATACATAGATAATTAGAGAGATAGATAGAAAGATTATTAGACAGATAGATAGATATATAGATAAACATTAAGATAGATAAATAGATATACATATAGATAGACATATAGATAGATAGAAAGATAGAACGATACTTATAAATATAGATAGATATGATAGATTAATATATTAATAGATTGACAAATAGATATATAGACAGAGAGACAGATAAATAAATAGATAGATAAATAGGCATATAGATGTACTGAAAGATATATAGATAGATAGATAGATTGATAGATATATAGATAGATATATAGATAGATATATAGATAGATATATAGATAGATATATAGATATATATATATAGATAGATATATAGAAAAATAGATAGATAGACAGATAGATAGATAGACATATAGATAGGTAGATTGATAAATAAATTGATTGAAATATTAATAGGTAGATTGATATACTGATTATTAGAAAAATTGATAGATAGATTGATAGATAATTTGAAAGACAAATTGATAGATAGATTGATATATAAATTTATAGATAGATTGATAGATATATTAATAGATATATTAATAGACAGATATATATAGATTGATAGAGAAATAGATAGACAGATAAATATATAGATAGATAGATAGATAGACAGATAGATAGATTAATTTAAAGATATATAGGTAGAAAGATATATAGACAAATAGACAAATAGATAAATAGATAGATAGATATATAGATAGATAGATTAATTTAAAGATAGATAGGTAGATATATAGACAAACAAACAGATAGATAGAAAGAAATATAGATAGATAGTTAGATAGAAAGATATATGGACAAATAGACATATAGCTATGTAGATAGACAGACAGACAGATAGATAAATAGATAGAGAGGTATTCATATTGATAGATAGACATATATATAGATAGACAAATAGATAGTTAGATAGATTGGAAAAAAATTGATAGATTGATAGATAAGTTGATAGATATATTTAAAAGATAGATAGAAAGATAGATATACAAATATATAGATATGTTTATAAATAGATTAATAGATGACAGATTAATAGACAAATTGATAAACAAATCTATATTGATATTGATAGACATATAAATAGACAAATATATTGACAAATAGATATATATAAAGATTATCATATTATTAGTCTAATAGATATACTAATTGATAAACATACAGATAGATAGATAAATTAATAGATAGATATAAAGATAGGAAGAAAAATAGATAGAAAAAAAGAAAGAAAGAAAGATAGATAGATAGATAAAAAATAGATAGATAGAAAGATAGTCAAAAAAAATAGATAGATAAATTGATAGATAGACATATAGATAGATAGATATATATACAAATAATAGACAAATATATAAACATATATATATATATATATATATATATAGTCTAATAGATATACAAATATATATATACAAATAGATAGACAAATAGATAGATAGATAGTTGATTGTCTAATAGATTAATGGATAGATAGATAGAAAGATAGATTGATTGATTGATAGATAGACAGATAGATATATAGATAAATAGACAGATTGAATGATAGATAGATAGGCAGATAGACTGACAGATAGATTGATAGATAGATAAATAGATATATAGATAGATTGATAGTTAAATAGATAGATAGATAAATAGGTCGGTAGATATATATATATATATAGGAAAAAAGATAAATAGATAAGTAGATGATAGGTAGATAGATAGATAAAAAAAATAGATAGATAGATAGATATATAAATAAATTAATTGATTATTAGACTGATAGATAGATTGATTGATAGAAAATTAGTTATATAGAAAGATAAAATGATCAACAAAAAGATAGACAGATAGATATGCACAAAGATAGGTAGATATATAAAAAATAGATAGACATATAGATACTCAGATATATAGACAAATAAAAGGCAAATAGATAGACACATATATAGACTGATAGATACACAAATAGAGAGACATATAGATAAATAATTAGAAAGATTGATAAATAAATCGATAGATATATAGTTAGAAAGTGGATAAATAGATAGATTGATAGATTGACTGAAAAACAAATACATAGACAGATAGATAGACAAAAAGATAGACATAAAGATAGAAAAGTAAGTAAATAGATAGAAAGATATATAGATAGATGAATAAAAGAGAGATAAACAGACATATATATCGACACATAGATAGAAAAATAGATATAAAAATAGTTAGAAAGATTGATATATATATATATATACCAAAATATAGATAGATAGATTGATAGGTAGATAGATAGGTAAGAAAGGCATGTAGAATAATTGATAGAAAGATAGATAAATATATAGATTGATTGATATCGAAATAGATATATAAATAGATAGATAGGTAGATAGGTAGATAGGTAGATATGTGGATAGATAGATAGATAGGCACATAGATAGATAGATAGATAGATAGATAAACAGATAGATGGACTGATTGATGGATAGATAGATAGATAGAATGATTGACAGATATGTAGGTAGATAGATAGGAATAAAGATAGATAGATAGATAAAAATATTGATAGACATATTGATGGACAAATTGATAGATAAATTGATAGACAGATTGATAGATATATTAATAGATAGATTAGTAGACAAATTGATAATCAGATTGATAGAGAGGTTGATATACAGATTAATAAATAGATCGATTGATACATTGATTGACACATTGATAGATATATTGATATATACACAGATAGAAAGAAATATAGATTAATATATAGATAGAAAGATAGATATATATTTCGATAGATATATAAAAAATTATTAGAGAGATATATAGATAGATAAATTAAGATAGACAAATAGAAAATTAGAGATATTGAAAGAGCGACAAATAGAGAGACAAATAGATATATAAAAATGATAGAAAAATACTATACATATAAATAGATAGGATATATATATATATATAGTTAGATATATAGGCAGATAGAGAGATAGAAAGAATATAGATAGATAGCCAGATTTATCTATAGATATATAGATAGATAGATAGATAGAAATATAGATAGACAAATAGATAGGAAATTTTGATTGATAGATAGATAGACAGAAATAAAGATAGGTAGAATAATTAATAGACTGATTGAAAGATATATTAAGAGATTGATTGATGGATATATTAATAGATAGATTAATATGTAGTTTGATAGAGGGATTAATAGATTGATTGATAGACATTTTGATAGATACATTGATAGACAGATTGATAGACAAAAAGACAGATAGATTGATAGATTAATATGTAGACATATAGATAGACAGAATAATACATAGATTATTAGAAAGATATATAGATAGATTATTAGACAGATACATATATAGATAGATAGATAGACATTAAGATAGATAAATAAACAAATAGATAGATAGATAGATAAACAAATCGATAGATAGATTGATTGATTGAATGATTGAATGATTGATAAATATTTAGACATATAGATAAGGAAATAGATAGAAAGAAACTTAGAAAGATAGATATACATATAGATATAGGATAGACAGATAGAAAGATAGGCAGATAGATAGCTAGAAAAAGAGAGATATATATATATAGGCAGATAGATCGATAGATATATAAATATATATATAGAAAGATAGATAGATAAATAGATAGACAGATTGAAAGATAAATAGACAGACAGATAGACTTATAGATTGGAAGATTGATAAATAAATTTATTGAAAGATTAATATGTAGATTGATATACCGATTAAAAGATTGAATGATAGATAGATTGATAGATAAATTGAAAAAAAGATAGATTATTTGTTAGATAGATTGATAGTTCAATTAATAGATAGAATAATAGATAGATTAATAGACATATATAGAAAGATTGATAGAGAGATAGATAGACATATAGACAAATAAATAGGTAGATAAATAGACAGATATATAGATAGAAAGATTAATAAATAGAAATATTGATAGACAGATTGATATACAAATTGATAGATATATTAATAGATAGATTAATAGACAAATTAATAAATAGATTGATAACCACATTGATAGACAAATTGAAAGATATATTTATAGACAGATTGATTAATTGATTGAAAGATAGACAGATAGATTGATAGATTAATAGATAGAGAGATAAAAGTTAGTTTATTTTTATATATAGATAGGCAGAAAGATAGACTAATAAATAGACAGATAATTAGATAGGCAGAAAGAAATACACATAAATAAGCATATAGTTAGATAGATAGGTAGATAGACATAATTATAGATAGATAGATATATAGATAGATAAGAAATAGACATATAGATAGGTAGATAAATAGATAGTTAGATAGTAAGATAGATACATTGATTGATTGATAGATATACAGATAGATGGATAGATATATAGATAGATATATAAATAGATAGACAAATATCTTGACAGACACATAAATAGACAAACTATATACAAAAAGACTGACGTCGAGGCTATTAGATAGATAATTTGATAGAAAAATTGTTAAATAGATTAATAGACAAAACATAGATAGATTGATAGACATATTGATAGACACATATATAGACAGATAGTTAGAAAAATTAATAGATATATTGATAGATAGATTGATAGATAGAGAGACAGAGAGATAGAGAGATAGACACACAGATAGAAAGAAAGATAGATAGATAGATCAATACATAGATAGATACAGAGATTGGTAAACATAATTATAAATGGATTTATAGATAGACTGATAGTCATATTGATAGACAGATTGATAAATAGATTGATAGATTGATTGATAAACATATAGATAGATATATAGATAGACAGATAGATAGAAAGATAGATATATAGAGAGATAGATAGACTAACACATAGATAAATAGATAAATAAATAGATAAATAAATAGATAAATAGACACATAAATAGATAGATAGATAGTCAGATAGATATATAGATAAAAGATAGATAAATATTTAGATTGACAGATAGATTGATAGATATATTGAAAGATAGAATTATAGAAAGATTAAAAGACATATAGGTAGATAGATATGTAGACATATTGATAGAAAGATTTATAGACAAATTGAAAGAAAGATTTATAGACAAATAAATAGATTGATATATAGATAGATATATAGATAGATATATTGGTAGATAGATAGAAAGATAGATAGTTAGATATATATATTAAATAAACATATAGATTGAAAAATAGATAATTAGTAAGATAGATTGATAGATAGATAGATATATAGCTATAGATAGATACATAGATGCATAGATAAATAGATAGAGAGACAAACAGACAGACAGATAGATAGGTAGGTAGGTAGGTAGATAGATAAGTAGGTAGGTAGATAGATAGATAGACAGATAGATATATAGAGAGATAAACAAATAGATAGACAAATAAATCAAATGTTAGATAGATAGATAAAAAGATAGGTAAATGGATAGGGAGATATCCATACCGACAGATAGGCATAAACATAAATATACAAACAGCCAGACATTAAGATTTATGATTTATAGTATGATAGACAAATTATTAGTCATATTTATTAACATATACATAAAGTGTTTGATAGAGAAATATATAGACGGATATATAAAAAATATATAAATAAAAAGATAAACATATCAATAGATAGATAGATAGTTATATAGATAGATAGATAGATACATAGATTGATAGATAGTATTATATATAGATTGATAGATAGATTGATAAATAGATAGATAGACAAATAGATAGAAAGATAGATAAATGGATAAACATATATATAGATAGAAAGATAAATAGGTAGATAGATTTATAGACCTTTAAATAGATTGATAAATAGGCATATAGATAA
>JAREIK010002688.1:35075-100202 GCA_029783825.1 Sapria himalayana
GACGAATAAATAACAAATAATTAAATAGATAGATAGAAAAATAGATAGAAAAATAGATATACATATAGATAGATAGATAAATAGATAGATATATATGTAAATAAATATATAGGGAGAAAGATAGACCAATAGATAGATTGATAGATAGTTAGACAGATAGATAGATAGATATATAGAAATATATACAGAAAGATAGAGAGATAGAATTATAGATAAATAAATAGATATATATATATATCGATAGATAGATACACAGATAAATAGACAGATAGATAGAAAGATATATAGACATATTATATAGATATATAGATAGATAAATATGTAGATTATTAGCCAGATAGATAGATAGATGGATATACATATAGATAGACTGATAGACTGATAGATAGATTATTAGAGATATAGATAAACAGATAGATATACAAATAGATATAGAGATAGATAGATAGATAGATAAAAAGATAGATAGATAGAAAGATAGACATATAGATAAATAGAATAATTTATAGATAGATAGATTGTTAGCTATACAAATAAATACATAATTAGACAGCTAGATAGACACATAAATGGATAGATTAATAAACAAATTGATAGATAGATAATAGATAGATAGATTGATATATAGATACATACACAGATAGACAGATAGATAGATAGCTAGACAAATAGACAAATAGATAGACATGCAGACATATAGACAGACAGATAGATAGCGAGACAAATATACAAATTGATAAACAAATAGATAGAAAGATAGTCAGACAGATTGGTAGACATTCAAACATACAGATAAACTGACAAATAGATAGATAAACATATAGATATAAACTTTAATATATATATTGATAGATAGATATATAAACAAATATATAGACAAATAGATATTATATAGATAGATAGTTTGGCAAACAAATTCATAGATTGATAAATAGATATGTATATAGACAAATAAAAAGAAAGAAATAATATAAGATAAATAGCTAGAAATATAGATAGACAAATAGATAGAATAATAAATTGACAAATAGAAACACTTATAGATAGACAGATAAATTGATACACACACCAACAACTTGATTTATAGAACGAATGACAAATAGATGGAGAGAAAGACAAAGACATAAATAGATATTCAAAAAGATAGAACGACAAATAAATAGACAGAAAGATTGATATATAGTCACATAAAACAAACATATAGACCTATAAAAGATAGATAGATAGTTTCGTAGATATATTAATAGTTAAATAGATTGAGTGATTGATTGATATACAAATAGATAGACATACAGATAAATAGATAGATATATAAGTAGATTGATATATATAGATATTCATATATAAAGATATAAAGATTAAGAGATAGTTTGCCATATTCATAGACACATTGATAGATATATTGATATAAACATTGTTATAAAAATTGATATACATATCAATAAACATATAGCTAGACAGATAGATAGATATATATATTGATTGATTGATAGATATATAGATAGACAAATAGTTAGATAGATATATAGATAAATAGAGATATAGCTAGATAGATAGATAGATAAATAGATATATGCAAATAAAAGATAAATTGATATATAGTTATAGAGATAGGTAGATAGATAGATAGATAGACATATCGATAGTGAAATAGATAGAAACATATATATACAAATATATAGTAACAAAGATAGATAGACTAATATATATATATTATATATATATATAAAGATAGATAAATATATAGATAGATAGGCAGATAGATTGATACATAGATAGATAGTTAGACAAATAAAAAGATAGATAGATAGACAGATAGATAGGTATATAAATAGATAGATAGATAGTTAGATAGTTAGATAGAGACATATATAAAGAAATAGATAGAAATAAAGATACACAGACAAATTGATTGATTGATTGATTTATAAACATTTATATTGACACATTGATAAACATATTAATATATAAATTGATAAAATTTATAGATAGATTGATATAAAGATTAATAGATAGATTGATATATAGATTCATAGATAGATATATTTACAAAATAAATGTTTGACAAATAGATATATAGATAGATAGATAGGAAGATAAATAAATAGATAGATACATAAATAGATAGATAGCTAGATAAAAAAAATTAGATATATAGATATATAGACAGAAAGATAGATAGATATATAGTTATATAGATAGAAAGATTGATAAAGAAATAGATAGATAGATAGATAGATCGATTATTATATAGATAGATACATAGATAGATAGATAGATTGATCGATTATTATATAGATAGATACATATATAGATAGATTATAAATAGACATATAGATAAATAAAAAATAATCGAATAGATAGATCGATAGATATTAGACAGATAGGTAGATAAATAGATTGGATGATAGATAATTAAATAGATAGACATGTAGATTGATAGATAGATAGACAATTAGAAAATAGATAGATAGCCAAATAGATAGACAGATAGATGGATTGTTTGATAGATAGATATATAAATAGATAGATCGATAGATGTATTATTACAAAGATAGATAGACAAATATATTGATAGATAGATAGATAGACTAAAAGTTAGATAGATAGTTAGTTAGTTAAATAGACAGATTTATTGATTGATAGATAAATAGATAGATAGAGGAAAAGATAGGTAATTAGACAGATAGATAGATAGATAGATAGGGGAAAAGATGACAAAAGGATACACTAATAGATAAATAGACAGATTGATTGATTGATTGACAAATAGATAGATAGACTGATAAAAAGATAAAAAGATAGATAGAGGGAAAGACAAATAATTAGACAGATTGATAGATAGATATATTGATAGATAGATATATTGAAGATAGATAAAAAGTTAGATAGATTAATATATAGATAAATACACAGATATAAATATAGATATATAGATAGATAGAAAGATAAATATATAGATAGATAGATAGACAGACAAATAGATACATAGATAGATAGACAAGTTATTAGATTGGTAGATAAACAGATTGATAGACAGATAAATTTAGAGATAGATCGATAGATATATAGATAGATAGTTAGTTAAATAGACAGATTGATTGATAGATAGATAAATAGATAGATAGAGGAAAAGACAGATAATTAGACAGATAGATAGATAGATAGGGGGAAAAGATGACAAAAGGATACACTGATAGATAAATAAACAGATTGATTGATTGATTGATTGACAAATAGATAGATAGACTGATAAAAAGATAAATAGATAGATCGAGGGAAAGACAAATAATTAGACAGATTGATAGATAGATATATTGATAGATAGATATATTGAAGATGGATAAAAAGTTAGATAGATTAATATATAGATAAATACACAGATATAAATATAGATATATAGATAGATAGAATGATAAATAGATAGATAGATAGATCATTAGATAGATAGATGGATAGGCAGATAGATAGATAGATACATTGATAGATAGACAGATTATTAGAATGGTAGATAAACAGATTGATAGACAGATAAATTTAGAGATAGATCGATAGATAAATATTATGATAGATAGTTAGAAAAATAGATAGATTGATACATAGAAAGATAGATAGACACATAGATTGACTGATAAAATGATAGATAGAAAGATAAATGGATACATTTACAATAAGATAGATAGATTGATAGATAGAGAGATAGTTGGATACATTTACAATAAGATAGATAGATTGATAGATAGATAAATAGAATGATAAATAGATAGATTGACAGAAAGATATATAGAGAGACAAATTAATAGACAAAAAGAGAGATAAAAAGATAGACAAATAGATAAAAACATAGACAGCTAGATTGATGGATATATATATATATATACAGAAAAATAGATAGATAGATAGATAGATAGTCACATATATAGACATATAAATAAATAGATAGATTTATAGATAAAAATATAGGTAGAAAGATAGATCAGTTGATTGATAGAAAGATTAATAGACAGATAGATAGATAGATTTGTAGATAGATTGATACACAGTTGGATATACAAATTGATAGAGAGATCAATATATATATAGCTAAGACAAATTAAAAGACAGATAGAAAGACAGATAGATTTATATATAGATAGGTAGATAGATAGATAGATGGAAAATAGATAGATAGATAAATATAAAAATATATAAACAGATAGATAGATTTTTTGACAAATAGATAGAAAGATAGATAGACAAATATATCAATATATAGATAGATATATAGATAGATAGATATATAGATATATAGATAGATAAATAGATAAATAGATAAATAGATTATTAGATAGATCGATGGATAGATATATGAAAAATAGATATACAAACATATAGATAGATAGATAAACAGATATATTGATAGATAGTTAGATAGATAAATAGTCATATAGATAGATAAATAAAAAGATAGATAGACTGACAGATTTATAGATAGATAGATAGATTAATAGATAGACATATAGATAGATAGATAGATAATATATAAATAGATAGACAGATATATAGTCAGATATATAGAAAAATGATAGAAATATAAATAGACTTATAGATATGCAAATAGATAGGTAGATAGATTGATTGATAGTTAGATATATAAATAGATAAATAGATAGAAAGATAGATAGATAAACAGATAGATAGATAGACAAATAATTAGGAAAAAAAAATAGTCATGTAGATAAAAAGTTTGGAAGATAGACATTAAGGAAAAAAGTTAGACAACCAGACAGATAAACATATATATAGACAAAAAAAGAGACAAACATATAGACATAGAGACAAATAAATATATAGATAGATAAATAGTTTGATAGACAAATTGATTAACAAATAGATAGACAAATAGGTAGATTGATTGATAATTAGATTGAAAGATAGAAAAAAAGATAGAAAGAAAGATAGATTGAATGATAGAAAAATAAATAGACATATAGATATACAGATAGATAAATATAAAGATATATAGACAGATAAATAGACAAATATATATACAGAAAGATTGACAAATTTATATACAGAAAGATAAACAAAAAGATAGACAAATAGACAGATAGATAGATATATAAATAGATAGACATACATGCATATATATAAATAAATATATAGATAAATAGATAGATAGACAAATAGATAGATAAATAGAATGATATATAGATATACAAATAGATAGATAGATAGACAAATAGATAGACATAAAGATAGACACATAGATTGATACATAGATAGACAGATAGATTGATTGATTGATAAAATGACACATAAATAAATAGATTGATTGATTGATAAAATGACACATAAATAAATAGATTGATTGATTGATAAAATGACACATAAATAAATAGATTGATTGATTGATAAACATATTAATAGATAGATTAAGAGTCCGAATGATAGATAGAGTGATAGATAGATTGATGCACAGTTTCATATACAAATTTGATTGAGAGATTGATATACATATAGATAGAAAATTTGAAAGACAAATACAAAATATATTTTTAGATAGAAAGAAAGAATAATAGATAGATAGTTGATAGAATAATACATAGACAAACATATAGATAGATAGATAAATAGATAGGTAGAAAGATAGATATATAGATAGACAAATAGATAGAAAAATAGATAGACAAATAATTACCCATATAGATACATAGATAGATAGACAAATAATTACAAAGATAGATAGACAGATAGATAATCATATAGATAGATAGATCGATAGACATATACTTATATAGAGCATAAGGCATATATAGACAGATAAATACACAGATATATAGATAGATAGATAGATAGATAGACAAATAGTCAGACATCCAAATAGATAGATAGATAGATAAATATATAGATAGTTTGATAGACATACAGAAAGATAGACAAATATATATATAGATAAATAGATAGATAAATAGATAGATATATAGATAGATAGATAGATAGATAGATAAACAAATAAATAGATAGATAGACAAACAAATAGTCAGGTAGATAGGTAGATAGATAGATATAGGTAGAAAAATTGATAGATAGATAGATAAATTGATAGGCACATAGATATTTACAGAAATAGTTGTTAGACAAATTAATAGATAGATTGATAGAGAAATAGGTAGATTTATTGATAAATGAATTGATAGGTAGAATGATATAAAGATAGACATATAGATAGATAGATAGATAGACAATTAGATAGATAGAAAGAAAGATAGATAAATAGAAAGATAGAAAGATAGATAGCCATATAGATAGAGAGAAAGATATATGAAAGATTAGCAAATAGATAGACAGAAAGATTTATAGATAGATAGATAGACAATAGATAGATAAACAATAGATAGATAGATAGATAATTAGATACATATATAGATAGATAGATAGACAAATAGATATATATATCGACAGACTAACTAACAGATAGATAGATAGACAGATAGATAGATAGATAGACAGATAGATAGATAAATAGATAAATAATTAGATAGATAATTAGATAAATAGATAAATAGACACATAAATAGACACATAGAATACATATAGATAGACAGATAGTAAGATAGATGATAGATTTATTGTTTGATAGGAAAATTAATAGATAGATTAATATATAGATTATAGATAGCTTGATAGACAGATTGATACATAATTTGATATAAAAATTGATAGAGAGATTAATAGATAGAAAGATATATAGATTGAAAGACAGGTAGATAGATAGATTGCTAGATAGATTGATAGACAAATAGATACAAAGATACGTAGATGGATATTTAGATGAATAGATAGCCAAATTTTTAGAAAGATAGAAAGAAAGATAGAAAGAAAGATAGATAGACAAACAGATAGATCAGATAGATAGATAGTAAGAATGATAGATAGATAAATAGATAGATATACAAATAGATAGTCAAATCGACAGATTGATAGATACATAGATAGATAAATACATAGAAAGTCATATAAATAGATAGATAGATGGATGGATAAAAAGACATAAAGATAGATAGATATATCGATTGGCAGATAGATAGATAGATAGACGGATAAATAGACAGATAAATATTAAGTTAGATTGATAGATTGATAGTCACATAGATAGATACATTGAAAAATAGATAGATAAATAGGTAGATAGATTGATAGATAAATAGATAGAATAATTGATTGATAGATAAATAGATAGATAAACATACAAATTTTTATGCAGCTGAATTGTCAGGTAGATAGATAGTTAGGCAGATTGACAATTAGAAAGACTAATAGATATCCAGATAGATTGACAATTAGAAAGACTAATAGATATCCAGACAGATATATAAATAAACAGGTGGACAACCAAACACACAAACAGACAGATAAATAGACTAACTGACAAATAGATACATAGATAGATATATAGTCAAATAGATAGACAGACAAATATATAGATACATATTTTGAAAAACAGATTGATAGATACATTGATAGACAAATATGTAGATTAATTGATAAATAGATTGATATAATGAAAGATAGATAAATAAATAGACAAATAGATAGATAAATAAAAAGATAGATTGATAGCTATATATATACACATATAAATAAATAGATAGATAGACAGACAGATAGACACCTAGATAGTCAGATAGATAGATAGATATACCGATAGATAGACATATATATGGACCAATATATATTCATATTGATAGAAACATTGATTGATTGATTGATTTATAGATAGATTGATAGACATATTGATATATAGATTAATAGAAAGATATATATATATATAGATAAATAGATAGATAATAGATAGAATGAAAGAAAGAAAAAAATAAAGAAAGATAGTTAGTTAATTAGTCAGATAGATAGAAATATAGATTGATAGATAGATAGATTTATAGATAGATATATAGACATATATATAGAGAGAGATAGATAGATAAATTAATTGATAGATAGTATTTAGATTGATTGAGAGATAGACAGATAGACAAATAGATAGATAGTAATAGATAGATAGATAGATAGATTGATTGATAAATAGGTAGATATATATATATATATATATAGACAGATAGATAGATAGACAGACTGATTGATTGATTGATAAAAATATATATATATATATATATAGACAGATAGATAGATAGACAGACTGATTGATTGATTGATAAATATAAGAGATAGATAGATAGAAAAATAGATAAATAGATAAATATTCAAAAAGATAGATATATAGATATATAAATATATAGATATCCATATTATTAGACAGACGGACAGATAGATACATAGATAAAAAGATATATAGATAAATAGACACATACGCTATAAAAAACTATCTATTTAGCTTCGAAAATTTCCTAGGCAAATAATCCCTAGCTAATTTCAAAGGGATTAGCTAGTGAATAGCAAGATATGTTTGATTTTATATCGAATGAATAATTTATGATGGAATTTTGATGGAATAGTGATAAAAATTTTTGATGGAAAAATATCTCTAGCCAATATTGTCTTAGATTTCACTACAAAGGTTGGCGGCAATTTTATCAATGAATTTATTGATGGATTTTTCCTAGCTAATTAGCTCCAGAAAATATTCCTCACTAAATAACTATCTTGAAATTTATTTTTAGAATTTAATATTAATAGCTATTCTTTTGAATTTTAAAAAATCAGAGGCCGGTGTTGTGAATTATGGCAATAGATTTTTAAAAATTTTTATATGCCAGCATTGGGAATGATGCCTATTTAATAAAACCAATGGTCATCATTCACAATGCTAGCATTTGAATTTCAAAAATTATTAAATGCCAACTTTAGGAATGACTCCTATTTAATTAAACCAATGGTCATCATTCTCAATGCCAGCTATTGAATTTTAAAATTTTTAAATGCTAGCATTGGGAACGATTACTATTTAATTAAACTAATATTTGTCATTCACAACACTAGCCTTTAAACGAGTTTATCCATGTCCGATCTTCTTCTCCCTTCATCCATTTTCTTTTCTTCATTTTCACCTAACCCCCTTAATTTTTCAGCCATTTATTCCACCAGTGGCCTCCTCCTCTTCACCAAACCTTAGAGCTACAAACAATTCAGCATTTGCATATTATATAGAAATCTTCATCAATTTTCTAATTATCCACATCTCAAGTGAAAAAAATTTAATTATAGGATACATAGATTCTATTATATCCTACTGAAAAAATTATAAAATAAATTATAACCATATCTCAAGCTAACACACACACACATGAGTTCTAATCATCCAACAAATACATAAGCATGCTAAACATCAAATCATATCTATGATGCAGAACTGACAATCTTCTCTCGGGTCCCACAAAAAGAGTTGCAGGTGCCTCTAGCTTTTTTTGTGCCTAGTCAACAAGTGCTCTCGCAATCTAATCCAATGTATGAACAATCTCTCAGAGATATTGGTTGTGGCAGGCATCATACGGAGTCACTCAAACTTGATTTCACCTTGGCAACAAAATCCGTACATTACTTTATGTTTCAATCAAAACACACAAAATATCACATGCAACAAAAAATAGATAAACATATTTATTTAAAAGACTTGAAGTAGATAAATTTAAGACAAACACAACTTTAACAGGAATTGTGTCCAAGATGATCAGAGAATATCTTGGATAATCAGAATGAACAAGCACTTTTAAAGGAATTGTGTCAATATGGGGGGAGAGGTGGTGATGTGTCAATTTGAGTGGGTATGTAAGGTGTTATGCAGGTGTGTGGGGGTATAAACATCTTGGATGAGGGGTAAAAGTAGGCATTGTCAGCTCGAAGGGTACCTAAACCACTCTCACTATCTGAACCATGACCTAACCTACCATCTCGAGCATGACCTTTGTGATCAATTCCCGCTCTCCCTCTCCATCTACCTCGAATGAGATGCATACGTGATGGTGTTGACGACACCGGAGGTCTAATAAATGGTTCATGTGATGTCGAAGCTTCCTTAGTGTACCCAGCGATATGATGGTCTTCACCAATCTGGGGTAACACCGATCGGGCAATATGATGTATGTCGCATAAAACACCAAGAAAATTAACACAAGAGCGAATAGTTATGTCAACCATAGCGGCAATCTGAGTGAACCAAAGAAAGAATTATAATTACATAATCTAATTATTAAAAATTAGGTAAATATTTTAGAAACACATGACTATAACTTACCAAAAGCTCCATACTACCAGCTGTAGTATGGAACCCCATATCATCCCTATGAAGTAATGGTGTCATAAAACATTGTGTAATACGATGATACCACTGCATGTATGGATAATGAAAGGCCATTAAACCTACTATAGGGGGTGAAGTGATAATCCTAGCCACTCGTGTCTCCTATAATTCTATGTATGTTGCATGATACATCACCCAATCACACTGGTATCATCCACATGCATCCATTGCATGCAATTGTTGCTCGTATGAGCAAGCTGGAGGTATCTCTTGAAGCATCCCAAACTGGTGCAGGACTTTATCTAGATGATGTCACTCGACAATCTTGAAACAAATAAGCTGTGACATCATCTGCTAGATCTCTCGATCAGCTAAGGAGCTATATGAGAGTTGATCAAGTAACTCTCCCATGTATGGTTGCAATGACACCTGCATGTGAACACATAATATCAATAAATTTTACAATAATATGAATATAATTAATATAGAACCATATAATTTTACATAAACAATACCTGATCATGAGTCTGTGCATCTAGCTGATCTCGGTTTAGAAGGAGTACGCCCGATGGGTTATGCACCCATGTCAAAGGTACTCTTCATCTACACCCTAGTGAAAGGGCCAGCTCTACCTCTAGCTTTGCTAGAGATTGAGCTGGTAATCCATGCGAATAGCCTTAGGTAGGTCACCATCCCCGAAATTGCCATCAGCATCGTGTAAGGCATGAGCGGGTGGTGGTGCTACATCTGCATGTGGTTGCCCAAAATTGGGTCGCCCGACGTGAAGTCTCTCCCAAGACCATAGCTGAATACAAAATAATGAGAAAGTGTGTCATAATATTGTAATTTTTATATTGCGTTAAGAAAAAATATGATAAATCAATATACATAACAACACATTCTCATTTATTACATACTTGTATGAGTGTAATATAACTGCTAATACCATGGCTATGATTTAAGCTAGCTCAGCATAACTCACAGTATGTATGTGCTAGTACTGCACTACCCCAACTATATATCATAGTATCCATCAAATCTAAAAGTAGTGAGAGAAAGACATGAGAACATGCACACCCTTCTTGTCCACAAACAAGAAGGATCCAATGAGCACTAAGATGAACCCACATGCACAACGCTCTAATGTGACCTCATCTACAATAGGTGGTGGGGTGTATAACTAGATACATAACCACCACAAAGAGATATGGCTCTTCTGATAGCATTGGTGGATGGGATGACACCGAGCAACTCCATGCACAACACTGCCACATCGAACACATATGTGCCAGTGACTGCTGGGTCATGGATACAAAGGCCAAGGAGGATGGCAACATTTTATAAGATAATCATCATCTCTCCTACTAGCATATAAAACATTTGCATCTCGGGCCACCACTTCTCGATGAGTGAGGTGATAAGTGGCCAATCGATCTCAAAGTGGCCCAAACGATATATACCATAAAATCCAGCCCTAATCATGTATGGCTGAATCCAAATATCCATCCTCCACATAGTCATGAGGGCTCTCATCTATTGGTGAGGGTAGAAGATCTCCTGAAGCTATAAGCAATGAAACAACCAAATTTAAAAGTGATTATGTATATATTACATGTTAAAACTACTAATAGTAATTGCTAATTAATAAATTATGTAGCTGCTCTGTATCTACTAAGTGTGATCAGTGTCTATCTTGCAATACCAAGATAGATGTATCCGACATATCCACATCATGAAACCCCCTAGCCATATCTATAAGATAGAATAAATCTAGAATAATTGTCAAGCATGGTGGTCAATATTAATCACAATGATATTTTATAATACACACATAGAATAAGAATGTTTCATTAAATAGAATAAGTCTGATACAAGACAACAACAAAATATTCAGGGCCTCATTTACAAGAAATTAATATTAGTACATTAGTCTTATACTGAATAACAACAAAAAATTGAGGCCTCATTTACAAATAAACAACTAATCTTGATTTATATTCTTACAAGACCACTGATTGTGATCCTCTTGTTTGCACAACATACATTTTATCTTAGTTTTCTCCTCCCTAATGTATATTTCATTATGAAAATGGATTGATTTAGGATAGCCATTGACTTTGTCATTTCATTGACCTAGGAGCTATAATCATTAGACCATCATAAAAAAGTCATTCATCTTCTTTGAATATGGGATAAAACAAGATTTACCAAGTGTCATAGTAGGACTACGTAGTGTAGTAGTCTTGAACAAATAACTGAAAATCAACACATTGATGCTGACATGTTGCAATGATATGGCTACATGAAAATCCATATATCAGTGTCTTACCACATGTGCATTTCTTGTCATTTATGTTGAGGTCTTTTGGACCTTACATGAAAATTTGCCCTATATGTAATCGTAAAGAACAATTTCTATTAATTCAGCCTTAACCACATGACCTTGAATCTGAGGATCAACAGATGGTGTGAACTGCTCATCTGATGCCAATCTATTAGCACCTTGTTCCCTTCTTGCAACAAAGTAACTGTTAAGGCAAGAAAATATTAACTAAACTAATATAGTGATTGGTAAGCTATGAGCCCCTTTATGTTCACTATTAAATACCTTTGACATATTAGTTGTCATTATTCCATATTTTCGACCTCCATCATGTGAAAGTACCCATAATGGAAGAGGGATCACCTCTAACCATTATCGTGCTTAAGAATTAATTCTCCCAATTATAGCCATATGCTTATTCATCTTCCATGTTGTTGTCGCAACATCTACTTTGCAGACCAAATTTTTTAAGAGTTTATCTTTGAAGCTGGTCATAAAATTGCTTGCAAGATGATGCATATAGATATTGTGATAGCCATATGGTGCATCCAAATGAAGCTGATGATCACTCATAGCTGCTATAATACCTGGATGTCTGTCAGATATAACACAAATCCATGTCCGTTAAGTTACTCTATTTCTGATACATGCCATGAAAATTCCCCAACTATCAATATTCTTACCTTCTATAATAGCTAATGTCAATGGGAATAACTAATTATTTTTGTCACATCTCATAGCAATCAACAAAGTCCCTTTATATTTCTCATACAAATGTGTAGAATTAATACTTAGTATAGGATGATAATTTGCGAACCCTTCAATAGATGGCTTGAATGACCAGAACATGCATTGATATGTCTCATTGTTTGACACACTATGAAAGATGGTTTTCCAAATAACAACACATCCAGGATTGACTTATTCTATGGCCAAGAACAAATGTGGGAGATCTATATATGATTAAATAAAATCACCAAATAAGTGTCTAAATGCGTTATGCTTCCCATCCAATGCTTTTTTATATGAAATTTTATATCCTTATTTCTCCATCATGATTGCTTGAATAGTAGCAAGGAACAATATAAATTGTGCCATAATTATAGATTTTATATGAGTAGCAACCAACTTTGACTCTAGTTGATGATGGTCTCGGTTTAAACACAGATTTACACAAGTATGCGTCCCTTTATATTTGTTGATCACAAATAAATTAATATCTTTTACAACCATGGCATGCTACTTTAATTGATATTGATATACTCTGGCCTTCTTACATCTTAAAACTAGTAATTTTTTTGTGGATGCAACTACAACAAACTCATGGTGTACTCATATTGAGTAAATCTTTGCGTCCTTTTACAATTCGGATTTAGAATTAAAAACTTACCCAACTTCAAATTCATCACTCACATATGAAAATTTTTAAAATTCAATATTTGGCATTGAGAACGATGGTCATTGGTTTAATTAAATAGTCATCGTTCCTAATGCTAGCATTTGAAAATTTTTAAAATTCAAATGCTGGCATTATGAATGACGACCAATGGTTTAATTAAATAGGTATCATTCCCAATGGAGGCATTTGAAAATTATAATATTCATTAGCTGCCATTCACAATGTTAGCCTCTGATTTTTAAAATTTAATAGCGTGGCAATGACCATCATTGTGAATGATGACCATTGCCACGATGTTTCCAGACACACTAAGTTGGTAATATTTTTCAAACTAGCATTATATATTATAATTTTTATTTAAAATGCATTATTTCCATACAAAACTCCATAAATTAGGTTATAGATATTTAAAAATTAGAAATAGGTTTATGAACCTTTATGTACAAGACCATAAACCATGAAAAACAATTTAACACCTCAACTTCCATTAAAGGTGGCATACATACATCAAAAATACCAAGCTTACTTGAGAAAAAATTGATATTAGTTTTATATAAAATTTTTATGAATGCTAGCTGATCACAAATAATGCATAGGATGATATGTCAGTATTATCTTAAATCTTATTGTTTAAATTATCATTTAACACAATATGTTTTCTTTATTTATGAACAATTTAATTAAAAGCAAATCATATATTTTCTAGTCTATGATTCATTAGAGTTTACAAGTGATGGAAGTTTTGACTATTTATTGAATTTGTGTTAGAAATGCTATTTTGGGTTAAGTCAAAATATCTATATGTTTAATTAGCAATTAAGTAAGGCAAAACTAATATCTCAGAGAGTTTGGTTGCTCACATTGATTTAGTAAGGCCAAAAATACTCAACCTAGATCTTTGTTGCTTAGTTTGTAGGTGAATACCAACTCAGGATGTACTACTAGAATTATCAAGTTGACTTTGTTTAATGTTAAAATATTATAATTTTTTATTTTATCAAGAGATAAAATCTAAAAATTATATTTTAAAAATTATAAAAATTATTAATCATTTGCTTAAAACTTATATCCAACTCAAATTAGAATACTCATATAATCAAGAATATTCATAATTAGTGAAAGAATTGTTGAGTTTTGCTATTCTTTCACACATTCAAATAAATATATGTGTAACTGAGAGAATATTGATGTGCAATATGATGCTATACTAAAGCTTGTTTCTCATGCTTTACAAATCATTTAATTTGCTATTTGAAAACTTTACAAAAAATAAAGTAGATTCTAAATTAATTTAAAGTTTCAAAATATAATAAATTATAATTAATAGTCAAATTATAAAAAATTAAAATTTACACCTAATTAACGGTCCAGATTATAAGATATTAAAATTTACTTCCAATTAACAGTCCAAATTAAAATAATTTACATGTCCATGCTAACAAATAAATAAGAATTAAAACACATGAGTGTTCTGTTTGTGTTTATTGTATAATAGTGATAAAATCAAATTTATTAAATTTGATATTGTTCATTTTTTTTTACAACCTCCTTAATTTTGATAAAATTAAGAAAAAAATTAAATTTTTCCATGTAAAAATATCATCCTAAAATAAATATAAAATATTAGTTACTCATGGTGATGATGATTAGTAAACTCTTTTTTGCTAGTTTAATATTGTTTGAAAATATTTTGATATTGTTGTTAGATGTTATTAGATGTAGGGAAAATAATGTTATGTTGCATTAAAATAATATTTTTTTAAAAAATTACCTAAATAAGTAAATATTCATATTAAAAAATATATCAAAATAAAAGATTTCTACTTTCTGGTAAACTCAAAAAATACTTTTATTCTTCCTATATATTTCATGATTTAAAAAAAAATAAAAAAATAAAAACAAAAAATATATTTTCAAAAACACTATAGCATGAGAGATATATTGTTTTGGAAAATAGTATGCTCAATTTGTAACAGTATAATATTTATATAAATATTAAAAACACATAACATTATATATTAATATTTATATATTTATATAATCATATGACATTATATATAAATATTTATACTCTAATATATATAAATGTATAACATTATATATAAACATTGATATGTTTATATAAACATATAAAGTTATATATAAATATTTATACATATGTGTTGATGTTTAGAAATATTTATACAACATTTACATAATATTATTCATTTATATAATTGTTTATATAACATTTATATAACATATAAAATGTTTATACATATTTATAAACATTTATATAACATATAAATTTTTATATAAATATATAATATTTATAATGTTTATATAAATGTGATATATAAACTATATAATATTTATAAAAGTGTTACATATGTGTGTGTGGGTAATATTTATAAAAAAATTATAAACACGGCATTATAACTATTCACTTAAACATTTATATAATTATATGCCATTATATATAAAAGTTTATACATTAATATAAATGTGCAATTGAGATAATAGTGATGTGCAATATGATGCTTTTATGCATACACAAGAGATTATCTCTATGATGTATATATGAAATGAAAAAATGATATATCATAGAGGAATATTAGTAGTTTTATCTATGAATGAAGCCGATAGTATTATTGGGTATTGAGGGAGATAATTCAATTATCATTGTCATTTAGGAGACATTATAGAGCTCCTCTATCGTGATGTTTACTTTAAAGAAGTAAACAAATCTTTTTTTAAATTTTGTTGTTGATAATTCTCATTTGTTATGTACTATAGTTTTCATAACTCTTTTTTTTACTTAGATGTATGATTATTAATTCAGAAGTTAATAATCATTGTATAAAAAATTTTTATTTGCTTAATATTTTGTTCTCATTTTTTAAAAATATTGAAATAGCTACTAAAAAATTATCTAAAATAATTTGTTATTAAAAATATACAAGTTGAAATTTGGGTGCTTTTGTATTTTTTTTTTATTTTTGGATTTGTGTAGTGTTATTTTTTTAAGTTATATTTTTAAGTAATTAATTTTTAATTTTATTTTTTTGGATAATGTTAATATCATATATTTTTATTTTTATGGTCGGATATATTATTAGTTATTTGAATATTATGATATGTTACTTATTCATTATTTATTAGGTTATTTATTTTTTGTTTAATTGAGATGTTATAATTTTTGTATGATTATATATTTATACAATTTATCAATGGTTATATGAAATAATATATTTTTTAATAAATGAAATAATATGAAAATTTAATTATCAATTAATAATGTTCATGGTTATTAGTATTATTATTTATTTTCTCCATTATTATAACCATAAATTAATTTTTTTTATTTCTGAAATTTATTTAATTAATTTATAAATAATATTATAAAAAATAACCATAAAAATTTTATTACTATTAACCATAAATTTATTTATTTATGAAATAATATAATTAATAGTTAAATATAATATAATTTTGTTTTCTAATATTTTTTATCTCTAACCCATCTCTCCCCCATCTAGCCGTCTCTACGTAATTAGGTCAGTTCACTTCCTGAAAAATCTTCGACTATTAGAACACACTACCATTCCAACATTGTTTCCAAGAACCGTATCAAACAAAGAACATCTCTCAAAACACATAGTCATCGCAGCATATTTCAAAGAACCATATCAAACAAAGAACATCTCTCACTCTCTTTGCATGTTTTTTTGTTGATCATCATTATAATTTAATGAGATATTAAAAATGAGTTTTACAAATTTAAAATCGGTAGTAAGCTAAATGGTACTTTTTTCTTGAGTTCTTGTGTATTAATGATAAATTGATAGTATGAACTTTTTTTCTTTTAATGATTATTTTTTTTAAGTTTTATGGATTTCAAATCAACCAAAAAGTATGCTAACTCTAAAATTCAAAGAATAGTAAAAGAGGACAAAGAAAAAAATAACAAGAGGAGAAGAAGAGTAAGGTACTGTAATTTTTTAAATTAAAATTATATCTTATATTTTAATTTTTGGTTGTTTATATTTTAAAAATTTTTGTCTTGTAGAGACGATGAATATGAAGAACCTGTGGAAATTTATCTACTAGATAGGTTTCTATGGTTATAGTGTGAAACTCTTAAATTTTTCTCAAAGAAGAAGGCAAAACTTAACCATAACCTTTAATTTTGCTGTCATTGCTAATATTGATAGGTTGTTGGGGTTGTAATTTTTGTTGGTGATTATTTATGAATTAATTCTATTTAGTTTTTTTTTCTTAATAAATCATATTTTTCTGGTGTTTAATTAGGTACCCAATAAATTCCATAGTTATTCTATTCTATTATGATTGTAAATGCTTTCATTAATTTAATTGGCCAATATTAATTTTTGTTTAATAGTACTATTGAAAAAAATTCACTACACTAAGTCTTTATTATACCTATCTAATATTGGCATGTAGAATCAAATCACACTTGATGGAGAAATGGGGGGTGTAGAAGACTAATAACCCATGTCAAACTATACTTTATTGTAAGCAGGGAAACAAACATTGTATAGAATTTTCTCAATGTGTTTTCTTAGATACCATGCATTCCCAAAGGACACTGGCCATGCATGGTGACATATTTCGTGTATATATTTATAAAAAGTAATTATTCCATATTATATAATGTTCACATGAGTAATATGATATATAATTTGATTAGTAATAGAGTAAACCCTTTTGTTTTAAAAAAATGTGCATATAGTATATATATCCAAAGTAATAGACATGTGGTGCATGTTAAGTTGCTTATATAGTTCAATCCATGTTTGCTTTACATGCACATTATTTATTGTTTACAATGAAACATGTGCACTAATATGCTTCTGTACACAAAAAACTTGCCAATTTCTTTGTCACACATATAAAAAATTAGAAATTATCAAAAATAATAGTGTAGAACTAAATGAAAAAAAAAAGCAAACAAGATGAATCATGTCATTTAATAATGACTTTCAAATTTTTGACTATGATCTAATGTTGATTCTTAGATTATTACAGAGAATCAATATATCAAAGAAAAGTCTTTTAATTAAAATTGTTTATTGGATCTAAATCTCTAAATGAAGAAATATCTTTAATATTGGTGTGCTATTTTATTTTTAATGTTATTCTAGTAGTATAATTTTTGTTAAATTCAACAATTAGCAATAAAAAATTAATGATAAACAAAAATCAAAAATTATCATTAATGCATAATATGAAACTCTTAATATATGATACTCTTGATATAGCGTATGTTTTCCTTTTATTTTTTCATTTCAGCTATTTTAGATTTAGCATATGTTAATAAATATTTATGTGCATTTGATGATACTTTTGATATATCACACACACACACACACACACACACAAAGATATGTATTTATAGTTTTTTGTTTGAATTTATGTGTATCATTGTATTTTTTGTCGTTTATATATCTGCAATGTTTTGTTTTGGTGTAACATTATAATATGAGTATATTAAATGATTTTATAATTTTTTTTCAATTATAGCCATGTTATTGTTTGATGAAATTAATTAACCTGTTTTATAATATTTTAAAATAAGTGATGAGCCCATTTGGTTTATTTGCTCATTGACTATTTGGGCATTATGAAAAATAGCCCTCTTTAGCTGCACTTGCCAAAATGTAGATTTTCTTTAATCTTTTCTTTGATAAAATAATCTTTTTATGTGATTAGATTGCTAATAAAAGATTAGAATGGAAATTTCATATTATGTGAGCTAACAACCATCATAGAAAATGAAATTTGAAATTTCAATACAAAAAATTAATTTCTCAATTAAATATCTAATTGGAAAAGTATATAAGTGATAGTCATATCTATATTTTTGTTAAATTAATAAGTTGTCATCTTTCTTATCCTTTAAATTTGAATTGATGTGTATGTAAATAATTTTAAGTAAATTACTTAAATATTAGGATAAATTTCTATTTCACTGCTATTTTTTTTGGCAGGTCTTTAGTTCATAAGATTGTGTGTCCTTAGGCTGCTACTTCAATTAACTATTTATTTATGCATTTCTTTGGCTTTACTCTTTGTATTTCACTCATGTGTCCCTATAATATAAAGCTTTAGTTTTACTAGATTATATTCATTTATTTCTAATCTCTATCTTGTTAGTATACTTAATGTAGGATGTGACTGGATTACTAAGAGCGTTGTAGTCAACTAGTTTTGCTTAATTCTCATTCTTCTTAGCTTAGTTAGTTTACTTTAGCAAATTGTATTTTGATTGTAGTTTTCCACAACATATGTTAATGTTAATGTCTGTTAATTATTCATCTGTAATTATTCATATCTCTAATCATCCCATATTTGTAATGCTAGGAATTTGGAATTGTAGGCTTCTTCACATCTATGTTTTCTAGTTTAATACTCTATATGATATGTTTTCTAGTCCATATCTGTTATTGTTCATGTCTGAATTCTTCATTAATTGATTTACCAAAAGTTCTTGGAATTGGATCTTTATTCTATTTATTTTTTCTGTCTTATTTATTTTTATATTCAAAGATTGAGATGAATCATAGTTAAAATTTTGATCATTGATCTTCATTGAGAAGTGAAAAGCTTACTCCTTCACACTTGCAAATCTTTTCTTTTTTGCATCCCTTTCTCGCACGACAAGAAAAATCCCAAATAGCAAGAGATAATTCCTTAGTTAAATGAAGATTTTCTATCGCTAAATGTTATATAGCGACGGATTAACGATGGGAGCTTTTCCGATCTAAAGTGCTCGTCACTAAAAATTAGCAAAGGAAAGAGTCCGTTGCTAAAAAATTTTAGAGACAGATATATTCCTAGCTAAAATAATAATTTCATTAGCTAAATTAATAAGCTATAGTTACCATCACTAAACGGATATAACAATGGAAGCTTTCCCAATATAAAGTGCTCATCACTAAAAATTAGTAAGGAAAATAGTACCTAGCAAAATAAATTTAGCAATAGAAAAATCCCTAGCTATAATAATAATTTCTCTATCTAAAATAGTAACGGAAAATCCCTAGCTAAATTTCCAAGGGAAATTTCACTAGCTATTTTCATTCCAAAACTATTTTTAGAATTTTATTTTTTTTTTCAAATTATTTAATTAAATAATCAAATATTTTTATATTAAATTGAATTAAAACATAAACTATAAATGATAATTTATAATTAATACAAAATAAAATCATTTAAAAAATTATTATGATTCAATATTTTACATAATTCAACAAAGACATAACAAAATTTTATTACATCATATTCTTCAATTTATATATCGATAGTGCATAAAGTATAATCTATCTGTGCATTGACGTTGCTTTCTCTCCCTCATCTCCTCTGATCACCATATTTCTACTGCGGCAAAGATGTTTAAGTCACAGTGCAGCATGTCTAGTAAAAAATCTCTTTACTTATAAAAGCTTCGTACGGGGAAAAATGTGGTACCATATCTGTACAAAATTTAAATCAGCCAATCAAATCAAAATAAATAAATAAATATATGTTTTGATAAATATATAATACTACAATATAGATGTACATATTTACTACAATGTATATGTACATATATACTAGCATGTCACTAGTTACATATATTACTGCAATCTATGTTCATATAAATTGTAGTATTATATGTACATATATACTATGTACATATATACTCAGTATATATGTACATATATACTGTAGTGTATATGTATACACTGATATATATGTACATGTACATATATACTGGTATATATATATATACAAGTATTTATATGTACATATATACTTAGTATATGTACATATACACTACAATATATATTTACATATAAATGTGTATACATATACAGTGTAATGTATATGTATACTCTGGTATATTTGTATATGAATATATAAACTGGTATATATGTACACGTATTTATCTGTATATATATACTTAGTATATGTACATATACACTACAGTGTATATGTACATATATGTATATACATTTACACTACAATATATATGTACATATATAAGTACATGTATGTACATATACACTGCAGTGCATATGTACAAGTATGTACATATATACTAGTAAATACTTGTACATATATACCAGTATATATGTACATATATACTAGTGTATACATATAAACTACAGTATGTATGTACATATACACTGTAATGTATATGTACATATACTTTAGTGCATATATGTACATATACTAAGCATCTATATATACATATAAATATGTACATATACTATAGTGTATATTTACATATACACATATACTAGTAGATACTTGTACATATATACCAGTATATATGTATATGTAGATGTATACGAGTATATATGTACATATACATATATATAGGTATAAATGTACAAGTATCTACATTAAAGAAAAGTGTAAACACCTATTATGGAGCATGAACATCAAACAACTATATATTCTGTAATAAGAATAAAAAAATGAACAAACACCTTAACTAGGGCTACAAAAATCATCTTTGTTTATTTGAAATTGCATCGAACTTGGAAACACAAGGCACAATAAATTTACAATAAGATTGTACAAGATAAAAGTTCAATACATATACATACATATAGTGTATAAAATATAATCTATCCATTAAATTAACGTTGCTTTCTATCCCCCAGTTCCTCTTGTCACCATCTTTCTGCTACAACAAAGCTGTCCTAGTCACAGCATGTAATCTTTAGTTAAAAATCTCTTCGCTTATAAAAGTTTCGTATGGGGAACAATTCCATACCATATATGTATGAAATTTAAACTAGTCAATCAAATCAAAATAAATAAATTATTAAAGTTATGTTTTGATAAATATTTAATACTTACGTATATAGATACATATATACTAGCATTTCACTAGTTACATATATTACTTTAGTATATGTACATATATACTATAATATTATATGTACATATATACTAAGTACATATATACTCATTATACATGTACATATAATGATGTAGTATTATATGTACATATATTGTAATATGTATGTAGATATACTGATCATCATTTCACTTGGTTCTTGTGTTCTCCTTATTCTTACCTTTTTGTGTGGCTTTGATTGGTGCACTGAAAGAGACATGATTCCTTCATCTAGCAATAGCATGATATCCTTTCACCTTTAGCATGCTAATTAATTCTCTATTTCTTTATGTAGATTCTACAAACAAATTGCCTAGATATTCATGATATTTTATCTTTGCATATTCATCTGTAAGTGATTTTATTTAATTAATAATATTATTTGTAGTCATTGTAAGTTTCATTTAGAATTATGATTGAGCATAATTCTTTGTAAATATAACAAGGAAAAGTTGGTTCAAATCATCAGTGGATGTACAAAAGGTTTATGAATAGAATTTTGAATAAAGATTTTTTGAGTGGGCTAGAAACTTACATCAACTTTGCTTGTAGTGAATTGAGATCGATCGACGGAGATAAAATTAAGTGTCCATGTAAAAATCACAAGTGTCAGAATATGTCTTTTCATGATGTAAACATTATTCAATACCATTTGGCTAAATATGGCTTTGTACCAAATTATTTTGTTTGGATTTATCAAGGAGAAAGTACAATGATTGTGAACATTGACCAAAATGAAAGTACTGAATCCTATGTATGTAGTGAAGAAGCATTAAACACATACCATAGAATGGTCAAGGAAGCTACTGGTGCTGACTTCAATATGGATTACATGGATGAACCACCTAATTCTGAAGCTTAGAAATTTTATGATATGCATAAAGCTGTAAATAATAGGTCGTGGCCTGGGTGTAAAACACATTTGCAATTATCACTTGTAGCTCAACTTTTGAGTATGAAGTCTGAAAATCATATATCTGAGAAATTATTTGATTAGGTGATAGAATTGATGAAAAAGATTATTCTGTATAATAATTTGGTAACTAACAACTTTTACAGCACTAATAAGTTACTACAGGGTATGGGTCTACCAGTGGAAAAATTTGATTGTTGTTTCAATGGATGTTTGTTATATTGGTGTGGTGATATGGATTTAATTAGCTATAAGATTTGTGATCATCCTCAGTTTAAGAAGGCATCTCGTGTTGCTGAAATATGACCGAAGATGAAAGTTACATTTAAGAAGTTGTATTACTCCCTTTTAATTCCTTAATTACAGAGACTATATGCATCAAATGCTATAGCACATAATGAAGTGGCATTCTTAGCATGAGATTGATTAAAGGGTGATGCGTCATCCATCAAATTCACTTGCTTGGAAGCATTTTTATCATATACATCGAAATTTTGCTATTGAAAGTCAAAATGTGAGATTGGGTCTCTACACTGATGGTTTTCAGCCATTTGGCCAGTCTAGATAATTATAAACTACATGGCCAGTGATAGTGACACCTTACAATTTTTCTCCATGGTTGTGTTTGAGGAAGCAAAATATGTTTCTATCAATATTGGTTCCAGGGCCAAAAAATCCAAAAGACATGTTGGATATTTTTTTATAGTCTCTTATAGTAGAGTTAAATCATTTATGGAATGTTGGCATGAATACATATTACATCTCAAAGAAGCAAATTTTCATTATGAAAAAGGCCCTTATGTAGACAATAAGTGATTTTCCTACATATTTAATATTATTGGGTTATAGTACTACAGGATGGTTAGTAGGTCCGTATTGTATGGACAAGTCTGATGCTTTTACTCTCAAATTTAGTAGTAAATAGTCATCATTTGATAACCATCATAAGTTTCTACCTGCGAATCATCCATTACATAGAAATAGAACTATATTTCAAAAAAAATAAAATAGTGAAGATAGTTCCACCAACTATTCGTTCAAGAGATGATATCTTGACAGAGATTCAAAGTTTGAGTTTGAAAAAGTAACTTAAATGGACACTACTAGAACTAATGGACCAATATGAAAAATATTTGGCTGGAGAAAACACAATATTTTTTGGGGATTGCCCTATTAGAGGTCCAATTTAATTTGGCATAACTTGGATGTAATGCATATTGAAAAAAATATGTTTGATATTGTTTTCAACACTATCTTGAATGTGGGTGGAAAAACAAAGGACACTCTAAAATAAAGACAAGTGTTGATTGATTACTGTAGGCATCCTAAATCAAAACAGAATGAGGCAACAAGAAAATATCCTAAAGCTTGTTACACACTTGATAATAATGCAAAATAGAGATTATGATAATGGGTTAAAATTTTGAAATTTCTTGATGGATATGTGTCAAATATGGGTAGATGTGTAGATATGAACAAGCTCAAGTTATTTTGAATAGAAATTCATGACTATCATGTATTTATGTAGAGATTAATACCAATTATATTTTGTGAAATACTTTTCCTAAATGTTTGGAATGTCCGTACATAACATAATTGTTCTTCAAATAGCTAACCATAACCACAATCAAAGAAGGGCATGGTGAGACTAGAGAATGACATACCGCTCATTCTTTTTAAGCTTGATTAGATATTCCAACTAAGCTTATTTGACTCATGGAGCAATTTCCGGTCCATTTGTCTTATGAAGCAAGGATAGCTAGGCTAGTAAAATACAGGCTGATGTATCATTTTGAGAGATAAATAAATATAAGTAGCTATTTTTATACTTTTAATCATAAATTAATATTGTAATTTATTTAATTGAAACCAAACATAATGGTTGTAGGTATCTTTGTAAGTTGAAATTAAATGTTAGGAACAAGGTAAAAGTTGAAGGTTCCATTTGAAATGCATATTTAGTAGAAGAAGTATCAATTTTTTGTTCTTATTATTTTGAGGGCCATGTCAATACAAAGAATCAAAATGTGTCTCGGAATGATGAAGGTCAAGTGATGGTAGAAGAGCACAAGTTATATATCTTCAAACACCCTAGAAAAGTATTTGGAAGTGCAATGAAAAGATGTATTATAGATGATGAGTACAAAGTAAGTCAGAGCTACATTTTACTTAATTATGAGGAGGTTGCACCATATATTGAGCATGCATACACAAAATGGTTGCAAGTTTAATCATATGATAATTTTGTCCTAAATAAGAATAATTAAAAATTGATATCCATTGTTCTCTCTCTATTTATATTTGTGCTTTGTTAATGTTGAACAGTTAAAATATTAGCAACTAAACATTCCTACGCATGAGGTTGATTCTATACTAGAAACAAAATTTGCAAATTGGTTCAAGAACTATATGAGAATTATTGAACCTTAATTTTTTGAATAATTTGATTTTTTAGTATCTTATATTTTTTAACATTATTAGTTGAATTTATGAAACAGACAAATGTTCCTTCAAATAGAGATTCCAACATATTCACACAGAATCTAAGTAAAGACCCATTTAGATATGTGACAACCTATCCTGGGTATTTTTTCAATGGATATAAATTTCACACAATAGGGCACGGTTCTTCTAAAGAAACTATTAATTGTGGTGTATGAATTAAAGGCTCAAATTATAGTGTAGATGAGATAGATTATTATGGTCAAATAGCAGAAGTTATTAAGTTGCAGTATCCTGTACTCAAAAATAATAAGATTTTATTATTAAAATATGAGTGGTTTGGTCCTACACAAAATATGGCTACAAAGATTCATTTGGATTATAAGCTAGTGGATGTTACCCATAAATGTAGATTTAATTAATATGAGCCCTTTATTATGGCAGTTCAAGCTACTCTAGTATATTATTGTACATATTCGAGTTTATTTCATGATAAGAGTGACAGATGGGTCATTTGCAAAATCAAAGCTTGATCAAATTTAGAAGTACAAATATCTCAACAAAGAAGTGCAAACTTTGGTATTGCACTAGCATTTCAAGAAGATGACATAAATAATATTGAGCTTATGCAGGTAGACGAAGATCTTGAAAACTTATCTAATGAAAATGGTGGCCTAATAAAAATTGAAGATGATCATTTTCTATATGAAGATAAGTTAGAACTTCCAACAGAATAAGATGAAATGTCAGAAGATCTATTAGCGGATGATATTGATACCAATAATTAAACTATTATAATTGTATTAGAATATTATAGTTTCTAAGACTTTCTATATTTTGTTGCAATCCTTTGGTATGTGTTATTTTAAAATGCATGGTTGTTTGTCATACAATATCAATTTATGTTTTCATTATATCTCTATTATTTGTTTTATATTTTTTACATTTTCTATAGTATATGGTGCATAAAGGATGTGGGCATGGTGGAGGTGGAGGTGGACGTAGACATGGATGAGATTCATCTAGTATTTTGTCCTATTGTATAGTTAGTATCATTTAATACCCACCCTATCTAGACTTCAACACCACAATCACCATCACCATCATCGACATCTTTACCATCACCTTTATCAGATAGGACACCAGCCATTATTTTTCTTGCACTCACTTCTGATCCATCACCATCATCTACACCATATTTTACATCATCAGTTTTTACCCCATTTACATCACCATCAACATTATCAATTGATGTGGCTTTCTCTGTAGGTAGTGCTAAGTTAGTAATAGAGATTATGGATAAGAGGTATAAGTAATATGTAAATATTACTTTAATAAAATATTATGATGGCCCTATTAGTGGTTTTTATTTATAGATATAAATTACTTGTTTTCAATGTTATTTGTTTATTTTTATAGTTTTATTCCATTTCACAAGTGTTCATCTATAATTACAAAGTCTTTCAAAAAAAAGGTAGATTCCAAAGCATTCTCGTGGAAGAATGGTTTTGAATCAACAAAAGAGACTAACTTTTATATCTTTAAGGTAAAAAAAAAAGAAACAAATGCATTGAAAATTAATTATCTAATTAGTTAACTATTATGTTTGTTATTAGTCAAGAATAAAAGAATTATGTCATTATTATAGTTTTTTGTGAATTTTCTATATATAGAATCAGTGTACATGGGCACCCCAATTTGATGGACAGATAAAGTCATTATGGGAGAACAAAACTGCTGAACTGTACTCAGATTTTATCCATAAATTAAAATTCTAAAAGATAGGCCTGATTTTATACACGAGGATGAGTATCCCAGATGGCTTAAGTATTGGGAGTAGCCAGAAGAAAAAAAATTAGAGTTAGCCCGCAAAAACTGATGGATTAAGGTAGCTAGACCATGTACAGAAATGCCTTGCCACACAGGAGGGTCAAAGTCGAGCATTGAGCATGATTGAGATTTGGTACAATTTATAACTTTAAAACATTTATATATTTAATAGTTGGCCTAATAGTCCAAATAATTCAAATCTTTGCATGGTTTTACAATTTTATCTAAAATTTTCTAACATATTTATTTTTTGACATAAAAAATGCATACTTTAGGCAGGAGAATTGGGTTGAGATCCCAATTTTTATAAGATTTTTAGAAAGATGCATGTGAAGAAAGTGGATGGGTAATTTGTTGACAAAATATCTCTGATGATTGCTATAAGAATTTATTATATTAATAAAATTTTAGAATACTATAATAAATTTGGAAAGTTGTGTGGAATGAAAAATATTTGATTTATTTTATTTATATCTAGCATAGTATTTTATTATGTTTTAACACAGGATCTAATGGAGGTATGTGTGATAGTTGATACTCACCGAGTTGAGGGTTCTATGGATCTTCAACCAATTGAATATGATCATATCTATTTGGAGACCATAGGAGGTAAGAAGAAGTAGTAAGTGTATGACATCGGCTCGAGGGTAGTTGCTTTTTGATTTAGCAATGTGCTTCTAGTTCCTCTATCATAGTAGTGGTGGATGAGGTGGTCGAACAACAAGTAATTGAAATACATGAATGTTTTGTATTTTTTGAGATAAAAATGAAAGAGAAAGATCAGTAGATTATTTTTTAGAAGGAAGAAATGTAGGAAATAAAAAAGTGAATGATGAGATGAAAGAATTAAGAATGCAATGCAACTATAGATATCCTATATGGAGTCATAGTTAGTGGCCTTGACGTGGCAGATAGAATACCAAGTTCCAACATAGATACCATGTAAGAAAGGCTAGCACAAATGCACTAACTAATGATGAGGATGATTTTTAAATTTTTAATGAATATATAACCTATGTTATGTTTTTGTTTTAACTATCTAACTATTGTATTAGAATAAATGTTGAATAGCTTATACTTTTTGTTTTTATTCAATTTCATATAGTATATGTTTTGAATTAAAAATAGCTAGGGAATTTTCCCTAACAAATTTAGCTTGGGAATTTTCTTTATATATTCAGTTAAAAATATTAATCATTACTATTAATTACTATAAAAATTAGCAAGGAAAAAATATAATTAGCTAGTAAATTTCCTTGTTCAAAAATTTGCCAAAAAAATATTTTTTTTCATTAATATTTTGTGATGAACACTTTAGCTTGGGATAATTTACATATTAACTCCATCGCTATTATATTTTAGCAACTAAATTTCTTATAATAGCTAAGGAAATTAACCTATCCACCCGGGCTTTGTTTATAGTGATATATAGATAGATAGACAGATTGATAAATAGATTCATAGATAAATAAAAGAAAGATTGATAGACAACCTGATATACAAATTGGTAGACAAATTGAAAATAGGTTGAAGGACATATTGATAGACAAATTGATAGACAGACAGATAGATATATAAACAGATAATAGATAGATATATAGATAGATGGATAGACATTTAGATAGATAAAAAGATATATAAAAAGATAGATAGAAAAAAATATTGATAGATAAATAGACAGATAAATTGATAGATAGACAAACAGATAGATAGGCAGACAGACAGACAAATAGATTGACAGATAGACAGACAGACAGATAGATAGATAGAAAAATAGATAGATATATTGATAGACAAATAGATAAATAAATAGATAGAAAGATAGATAGAGAATCAAATAAATAGACATATATATAGAAAAATAGATACACCGATAGATAGACAAATAGGATAAAAGATATATAGATAGATAGATTTTTTTTAAAAAAACATTATTTATTAATTATAACCCTCTCTTTTGGCAGAGGAATACCATTTTTACAACCTACTTGCTTGCTACCCATAACCCTTTACACCCTTTTCTCCTACACTAAGCATTAGTTATTGTAAATGTAATAAAGAAAACATGGACAAATATATGCTGATTTTAATCCACATAGAGAACAATTTTGAGCTTTTGTAGGAATTTTCAGCATTGTTGTTGACGCACTTTGTTGCTAGTTGAGATATGATTCTTTATCCTTCGATCCCTTTCTTCAAACTAGCTACCTTTCCCTTCCTGTCGGGCTTTTAACTCTGTCCTACAGCTTTGTTGAGCTTGTGTAACAAGAGCTGCAACTTTAATTTTGCAGCAAGGCTCTATTAAGCGTGGTGATACCTTTTGATATCCTCTGCGGGCACCCATGTACCTATCACCTGCATACATGCCATAGACATAAAGAAATTTCCAGCCTCCAGCATTCTGCTGGTTTTCTTTCTCTCTGTTCTGCTCCTTACGCCAACATCTTTCTGCTTTTAGCAATTCCATAGTAGCTTTTTGTTGCTCCCACTTGTGGACATCAGCTATCTATATTGTACCCAACCTAGCCTACTTTTGTGGACTTCTAAATTACATTGAAATAATAACACAGACAATGCAGTACCTTATAACACAGACCACACCTAAACTTAATCCATTTAACATGTCCACATCAAAACACAGTTCATACAAACTTATCAACTATAATATTGCAGGCACTTGTGCGCATGTCCTTTCCTCCTATTTTAGCTGACCTTGCTGCTAAGAAAAAAGAAAAAACAAAACAACCAAAACTACAAGTATACAGGCCATTCTTACTCTCTGTAGTGAAATTCCGAACCTGCAGTGAAATGAAATTTTGTGGGGGAATCCAGAATTTAGTCACAATGTATTTATTCAATTTTGCAAAGTCTTCCTTCAAGACCAGGAAGACTTAAGTGAATCTGAAACCTGTCCGGTGCTGCTATAAGATAAAAGAACTTGAAAACTCACAGCGATGATAAAATCTTATAATATCTTCTCAAACCTTTTTGATTATTCGGATGTATGGGAATTCTTTTTTATCTAGTTTTATAATACATTTAAATCTCTCTGGAAGAGAGTCTTCATCATATACATGGGACTCTTTAAGTTTTCCTTCTTTTGCTAATTTATCTGCTAAGGCATTTGCTTCCCTATATATGTGCATGGATGATGCATTTAAGGATATTATTAATTTATTAATTTCCTCTAACTCCTCTTCAAATTTCCACAAGCTACTTTTGTTAATCACATAGTCTACCAATATTTTAGAATCTATTTGTATATTTATATTTGTTAGCTCTATAGAGTAACATATTCTAAGTCCATCCCTTAATACTAATATTTCTGCATGGAGGGCTGTTGACGCATTATTGGGGCCTGAGTAGGCAAATATTAAGTGACCACAAGAGACCCTTAAGGCACCTCCTCCACCAGCTAGGCCTATGTTCCTGTCAAAGCTACCATCGGTGTTTAGAGCTAATCTGCCTTTTTTTGGCTTTTCCCATTTAATTCCTATAACTTTTAGTGGTTTTATTTTGGACACCATGAGATTCCATAATTTTAGAGTGTGAGTATCTAGAAGAGGGCTTTGAAGTGCAAGTGGGGAGGATTCCGAGGTGGTTTTTATTTCAGTCTTTATTGCTTTCCATATGTATTCAAGGTCCATTCTGTGTCCTTCATATCTACTATTATTCCTAGCTTTCCATATACACCAGATAGCAATGTGAGGAATGTTATTTTTAAGCCATTTATGTGAGCTATGTTGAAAGTGCGCATCACTCCATTTAATTAATCTATTTCTAAGAGGAATACATGCATGTTTTAGTCCCATTTTAGATTCTAGTCTCCTCCAGATTTCCATGGCTACATTACCTTGAGAAAACAGATGATCAACCAATTCTAGTTTTTGCAAACATCATTCACATCTCGAGGCAATTTGTATGCCTTTTGTTTTTTTGTTTTCATCGATAGGAATAATATTTGAGAGAACTTTCCATGTATTAGTTTTTATTTTTTGACTATTATCATTATCCCATATCCATTTAAATAAAGGTTGGATTTCTTTTCTACTTCTAACTTTTTCTTTAATGGTTTTAAGTGAAAATGTTCCATCTGCACTCAAAGTCCATTTCCAACCATTTTTAGTAAGTTTGGAATGTTTTTCCACTAATTCCCTTTGTTTGAGCATTTGAATCCAAATTTGTGATGCTTTGTTCTTATTTCTAATTCTATTTATATCATCATCTATACAATATTTAGCTCTCATAAATTCAGCCCATAGATTATTTTTTTCTTTGAGCCTCCACCATCTTTTGCTTGCCCATACTTTAGCTAGCTCATTTAAATCAGTAAAGCCGAGGCCTGTTTCCTGTAAGGGGTAGCAAAGGTCTTTCCATTTTTTCCAATGTAACTTTCTTTTGCCACTTTTTGAACACCATAAGAAATGGGCCAATTCCTTCTCTATTCTTTTTTTATCCTACACTGGAAGGTGAGTAATCATCAGATTCTACATGACTACGCTTTGTAATACATGAGTGATCAAAGCAATTCTACCACTCATGGAAAGTGTGTCCACTTTCCATCCAGCTATTTTATTTTTAATTTTTTCAAGTAGGAAATCTAGGTATATTGATTTTAATTTTCATTCGTATATTGGGCATCAAAGATATTGAAGTGCACCTTTTATCGGTGTGAAACCTGTTATTTTGTTAATTCTATGCCCAAGACTTTTTGGGGCTTTTTTGGCAATCATAAATTGGCATTTTTTGTTATTAATTTTCTATCCCGTTTCTTCTTCTAAGATTTTTAGCAATTCCTTGAGATTATGTAGAGATCTGGAGCTTCCGTTTGTGAAAATGATCACATCATCAGCATAAGCCAAGCATCCCACTAAAGGTGTATTAATAGGCTGACTAAACCGACCTATACTTCCTGTGATAATTTTATTTTTTACATTCACAATGAGGAGCTCTAAGTAGATATTAACGAGGGAGGGAGAAAGGGGATCACCCTGCCTTAATCCTCTCATCGGCTTGATATCTTTTCCTAGTTCTCCATTGACAAGAATTTTAAATCAAGGACTTGATATGCATCTATAAATTAAGTCAGCCCAGGTTTCAAAAAAACCCATCTTTCTCATGACAAAACATAAAATTTTCCATTCAATTCTATCAAAAGCTTTTGAGAGATCTAGTTTTAGCAATACATTATGACCTCTAGATTTGGATCCTATTTCTCTGATAATTTCATTAGCTAAACAAATATTTTTCATTAGTAATCTATTTTTCATAAATTCTGATTGTTCTTTAGAAAAATTTTTTGGCAATACTACAGCTAATCTGTTTTGAAGTAGCTTAGTCAAGATTTTATAAATAAAGTTACATAGGCTGATAGGTCTAAAATCTTCGGCTTTATGTGGGTTTTCCATTTTAGGAATAAGAACCATGTATGAACCGCTCCTTTTCTTGCCTATTTCTGCACCACATAATATCAAATGTATAGCCTCTAGGAGGTCATTTTTAATGATTGGCCAATAGTTTTGATAGAACTCATTATTCCACCTATTAAGTCCCGGGGCACTGTTTTTGCCCATGCTAAAAACAATAAACTTCAGTTCTTCTTCATCCGTATATTTGGTGAGTGCATCATTTTCTTCGTTGGTAATTTTATGATCTATCTTATTTAGGAGATAGTCTCCATTCAAATTTGTAATTCCTTTAAATTGATTTTCAAAATATTCGTCTAGGTGATTTTTAATTTCTAAGTTAGTGTCTACCCATTTGTTTAGGTTATTTTTTATACCTTTTATTCTTTGTTTTTGGGTTTTGATTTTGACTGTTTTCTGGAAAAACTACGTATTTTTATCCTCTTCTTTTATCCATTTAATTTTAGCTTTTTGTTTCCAGAATACTTCCTCCATTAGCAATTTTAATTTTAGCTCAGCCTGTGCTTTATTTAGTTCCTTTCTACTTTCTGAATTTTGAAGTATTTCGTATTCTAACTCTTTTTTTTCAACTATCTTTTCTATTTCTATAATATTTTTGTTAATGTTGCCGAATGAGTCTCTATTCCATATTATTAAGTGCTTTTTTAGCCTTTCTAATTTTTTATTCCAGATTTGAACAGGGTTACCTATTATTTCTTGCATCCATGAATCCTTAACTGTATTGATGAAAGCATGATGTAAGGACCATGCATTCTGAAATTTAAATGACTTATTCTTGATTTTATTTTTTTCTATGGAAATATAGTGGATTGTAGTCAGAGCAGGTTCTATTTAAATGTCTGACGGCTGTGGAGCCATAAGCTTCTAGCCATTTGACATTATGAAGAATTCTATCTAGTCTTGCCCATATGGTGCCTTTAACTTTCCAGTTATTACACTAAGTGTATAGTGGGCCTGAAAAGCTAGCTTCTATTAAACTAGCCTATGATATCATATCATTAAAGTGAGCGATATCCTTTTTATTGGGGGGGGGGGGGGGGGGGGGGGGTGGTGGGTTTCCTCCTTTTTTCTCGCTAGCCTTTCTTATAATATTGAAATCTCCTCCTATTATCCATGGTTTATTTATTTTAGCAGTTTTAAGAATATCATTTCAAAGCTCCTTTCTATCTTCTTTAGTATATTTGGCATAAACTACTAAAATGATCTCCTCTTGGGCATTATTTAAAGAAAAGTTAATAATTTGATTCATATCTTCTAAAAAAATTATATTAAATAAGCTTTTCTAGAAAATCCAGATTTTGTTATTTTTATTAGAGAAAGAGTAATCAAACCCTAAAAGCTTTTTATAGTATTCTAGTTTATTCTTATTTACAATGGGTTCGGCAAGTATAATAATTGGAGTTTTATATAATTGAATCAATTTTTTAACTCTTTTTATTGAGGAGGGGTTTGTGATACCTCTCACATTCCAGTAGAGGAATCTAAACATTAGAAGTGGATTTAGCTCGAGCTCTTGTAGTGCATTTTGATTCATATCTTTTATCTAAGTATTTTTTCCTGTTTCTAGATTTTTTAATTGAACTAAGACCTCCTGATTTTTCATTTTTCCATTCCGTGCCTAGCTGTAATGCCATGAGTTTTATTTCCTCCATGGCCCAATCTCTATCTCCCATTATATTTGTAAAATTATCAATTTCTAAATCAATTTGGTGGCTTTTATAAAATCAGAATCTTCCTCATTTATATTTAACATGAAATTGCTTCTAACCTCTAAATTTTCATCTGAGTTATTGCCTAACTCCTCTACTCCTTTCCTTCTCCCCGCACTCTTTTTTCTGGTTTCTAATCTAGCTCTCCTAAATCTTTTATTTATTTCAGCTATTTTTAGTATTAGTTCATGGTTTTTAGCCCCTTCGGAATCTTCTTCAAAATTATTTTTAGCAATTTTCTCTAAGTTATTTTTAGCATTTTCCTCAAAATTACTTATTTTTCTATCCCCTTCAGAAACTTCTTTCCTAGTGGGGGCATATTCCACTATTTTCATTCCTATAACAACACCAATACAGTTCTGTTCACTATGTTGAGGGGGTTTAATTCTATATTCTTCCCTCTTATTTCTTGTTTCTGTTCTAAGGCCAAACCACTGTTTGTCTACTGTAAATTTTTTAACCAAACAATGTTCACATGAATGCCCTAGTTTATTACAGTAGGAGCAGTGGCTTTGGAGATTTTCTGGAATCACTTCTTGCTAGAAACCATCCCCAATTTTACTGTCAATCCATATACGGTGATGGATGTGTTGCAATAAGTTTACTTCTATGCAGAGCCAGGCTACAGTTGGTCGAGATAACATGGTTGAGGCACCATCAAGGAGAAGAGGGGTGCCAACAACTCTAGCTATATGATAGAGGGAGAGTTTATCAAAGAAGTGAATAAGCAGCATAGGAAAGAGAAACCATACCGGGTGTAATGGCGACTCATGTTTAGTTGTGAAGGAAGGCATCCATCTGAAGGCTCTCATAGGATAGCCCGAGATATACCATACTGCCTTCAGCCATACTCTATGAAAATCCTCCTCGGTGGATAGTTGAATTAGAATATGTTTAGCATCCAGAACACTGGTTTTTGACAGACCTTTAAGCTTCAGTGAAGCGAAAAATGTTCTGATATCTTCAACGAGAGGTCGCCCATGGAAAAATTTGCCCACTATTGTGTATTTGTGAGCTTCAGCAAGCATGGCGATATCGGAAGGGGAGAACTCTATGGAGGGTTCTCCGTTTTTTCCCCGCGAATTTCCAAAGATTCAGAATAAAAATACGCGGTCCTTTTAATTTGATGAGCAAATGACTTTTTATCACTTAATTGATCAAATTGCTCCATTTTAGCATGAAATCAGCTTCTTCTTCATTGAAAATAATTGTTTCTCTCTCTAAAAAACGTGTTTCTCTCTCTATAACTTGAGAGCAAAACTTGAGAGCAAACCCCTATTTCTGATAGATAGACAATTAGATATAGTAATAGATAGACAAATGATAGACAGATAGAAAGACATATATACAAATCTATAATTAGATAGATAGATAATCAAGTAAATAAATAGTCGGGTAGATAGACAACAGCCGGAAAGACAAACAAAAAGACAGGCATACAGATAAATAGACAGATAGTCAAATAGGCAGATAGACAGATAGATTTATAGTTTGATAGAGAGATTGAGAGACAGATAGAAAGACAGATATAAAGACAAATAGAAAGACAGATAGATAGAAAGACAGATAAATAGATAAATAGATAGATAGGTACAAAAATAGATATTAAGAAAGATATATAGATAGATAGAGAGATAGATAGACATACAGATAGACAAAAAGATAGATATATAAATAGATAGATAGATATATTGATTGATACATAGAAAGATTGATAGAAAGAATGATAGACAGATTGATATAAAGATTGATAGATAGTTTTATAATTAGATTAATAGACAGATTGATGATCTAATTGAAAGATAGATTTATAGACATATTGATAGATAGAAAGATGGACAGAAAGAAAGAAAGAATGATTGAATGAAATAAAGAAAGATAGATAGATAGAAAGGTTGAGAAATAGAAAGACAAATAGAAATATAGATAGATGAATAGATAAATAAATAAATAGATAAATAGATAGATAGATATATATATATATATATATATATATATATATATATGTAAATAATATGACAGATAGATAAATAGATAGACAGAAAAATTGATAGATAGAAAGTCAGTCAGACAGACATATAGATAGATAGATAGATAGATAGATAGACAGATAGATAGACTGATAGATAAATAGATAGACATATAGATAGATAGACAAAAAGATAGATAGATAGATACACTGATAGATAGACAAATAGGCCATATATATAGATAGATATATAGATAGATAGAAAGATACACAAATAGATAGACAAATAGATAAGCACATAGGCACATAGAGATAAAGATATATAGACAGACAAATAGACAAACAATCAGGTAGATAGATATTCAGGTAGAGAGAGATTTATTAGATAGATAGCAGCAAGTCTAATAGATAGATAGATAGACATACAAATAGATAGAGAGTTTTATAGATAGAATGATAGACAGACAGACAGATAGATAATTTTATAGATAGATAGATATATAAATAGATAGATAGATAAATACACACACACACAGACATATATATAGACACATAGATAAACATAAAAATAGACTGATAGATTGTTTGATTGATAAATAGACAGATTGATAGAAAAATTAATAGACAGATTGATATGCAAATCGATAGAAAGATTGATATAAAGATTGATAGACAGATTGATAAACACAATTATAGACAAATTGATAGGCTAATTGATAGACAAATTTATATAAAATTGGATAGATAGATAGATAGACAGATAGATATATAGATAGATAGAAGGATAGACACATAGATAGATAAATAGATATAGATTTAAAAAGATAAATAGTTAGATAAATAGATAGATAGACATATAGATATGAAGGCAATATGACTGAAAGAAAGAAAGAAAGATAGATAGATATATAGACAGATAGATAAATAGATATATATATATATATTTATTTATTTATTTATATATATTTATATATATTCAGAAAGATAGATATATAGTTATACATATAGATATACATATAGATAGATAGATAGATAAATAAATAGATAGATATACAGATAGATAGATAGACAAATATATATTTAGATAAATAGACATATATAGATAGATAGATAAACAAATATATAGATTTTTTAAATGATTGATAGACAAATTGATAGATAGATTGATAGACAGATTGATAAATAGATAGATAGACATATTGATTGTTAGACAGAAAGATAGACAGATAGATAGACAAATCGATAGACAAATAAATATACAGATAGATAGACAAATAGGAAGACATATTATAAGAAAGATACATAGATAGATAAATAGACAGATAGATAGATAGACAGATAGATAGATATAATAATAGATATATAGATATACAAAAAGATAGACATATAGATGGATAGACTAACAGCTAGGTAGATAAGTAGATAGTCAAGTAGAACGATAAACATATAGATAAATAGATAGATAAAAAACTAATAAACAGATATTTAGAAAAACAAACATATAGATAGACAAACAAACAAATAAACAAATAGACAGAAAAAATGATAAATGTATAAACACACAGATAGACAGACAAACAGATAGTTAGTTAGTTAGTTCGATAGATAAACATTTTGACAAATAGATTCATAATTAGATAGATAGATATATATATATAGATAGATAGATAAATAGATAAATAGATAGATAGATATATAGGTAGACAGATATATAGATAGGTAGATATATAGATTGATAAAAAAATTAATTGAAAGATTGTAAAACAGATTGATACACAAATAGATATATAGAAAGAAATAAATAGATATATAAAGATATAGATAGACGAATAGATAGAAACATAGAAAGATAGATAGATTCATTATTAGAAAGATATATAGTCAGAAAGATAGACAAACATATAGATAGAGAGATAGGTAGTCAGTGGTCAGACAGATAGATAGATATAGATAGATATACATATTTATAAACATATAGTAAGAGTGATAAATAGATAGAGAAGGAGATAGATAGATAAAAAGATAGACATATAGATAGAAAAATAGATAGATAGAAAGATAGAAAAATAGGAATGCAGATAGATAGATAAATAGATAGATAGATAGATAGATAGATAGATAGAATGATACATAGATAGATAGATAAATAGATAGACTAAAAGATAAATATAAAGATAAATAGAATGATAGATAGAAAGATAGACAGATAGATAGATAAAAAGATAGATAGTCAGATAGATATATAGATAGATAGTCAGATAGATATATAGATAGATAGTCAGATATATATATATATAGATTGATTATATATTGGAAAATAGATAGAAAGATAGACACATGGATAAACAAATAGATAGATAGATAGATTAATAAAAAGATTTAGCAAAAGATAGATAGATTGAAAGACAAATAGATAGATTGATTGATACAAAGAATGTTAGATAGATTAATAGGCAAATTGATGGATAGATTTATAGAAAGATTGATATACAGGTTTATATACAAATTGATAGATAGATTGATAGATACATAGATAGTCAGATTAATAGATAGATAAAAAAAAGATAGATAACATATAAATAGATAGATAAATTGATAGATAGATAGATAGACATATAGAGAGACAAATAGATAATTACATTTTTAGATAGAAAGTTAGAATGACAGATAGACCGATAGATTGATAGATTGATAGATTGATATATAGATAGATGATAGACAGATAGATAAATAGATAATTAACTAGATAGATAGACAAATATATAGATAAATAGATTAATAGATAGATTAATAGAAAGATAGATAGATAAACAGAAAGATAGAGAGATTGTTTGATTGACAAATAGATAGATAGATAGATAGACATATAGATAAAAAATAAAAAGACAAACATATAGATATATTGAATGATAGATTGATATATTGACATAAAATTCGTAGATAGATACATAGATAGATTGATTGATATAAAGATAGCTAGACAGATTTATAGATAGACAGAGAGTTTTATAAATAGATAGATAGATAGATAGAGTGATAGATTGATAGAAAGATAGAGAAATCTATAAACAAATAAATAGACATAAAGTAAGATAGATAGAAAGACAAATATCTAGATAGATATATAAATTGATATATAGATGTACAGATAGATAAGCACTTAAATAGATAGATAGATAGATAAATAAATAAAAACATAAATAGAAAGACAGTTAGATACATATATAGATAGATAGATAGACATATAGATAGATAGACATATAGATAGATAGACAAATAGATAGAAAGATAAATAAATAAATAAATTGATGGATTGTATCATTTATAGATAGACAGTTTGGTAGAAAGATTTATAGACAAATAGATAGACATATAGAAATACAAATATATAGACAGTGAGATAGACAACTAATTAGAAAAAGAAAGAACGAAAGATTGATAGATAAAAAGTTAGAAAGATAAAAAGATAAATAGAAAGATACATAGATAGATTGATAGATCTATAGATAGATTGATATATAGTTTTAAAAATAGATCGATAGATAGATAGATGGATACATGGACAGATTGATAGATAAATAGATAGATCAATTTATAGACATATAGATAGACAAATAGATAGAGAGATAGGTCCAAAGGCAAATAGATTAAAAGATAGACAGATCAATAGACAAACAGATAGATAGGTAGATAGATTGACAGATTGATAAATAGATAGAAAGATCGACAGACATATAGATAGATCGATAGATAGACATATTGATAGACTAATAGATAGAAAGATAGATTAATAGATAGACAAACATATAGATATATAGAGAGATAGATAAATTGATTGATTGATAGACTAGCAGATATAAATATAAAAAGACAAACAAATAGAAATAAATAAAGATAGATAAATAGGAAAATAGATAGGTAGGTAGATAGCTAGAGAGATAAACTAAAAGTAGTTATATAGATAGATAGAAAATAAATATATAGATATATAGATAGATGGACATATATAGAGTTAGATAAAAAGATTATTTTACATATACATAGACAGACATATATATATATATATAGACAAATAGCCAGATAGACTGATTAATAGACAAATAAAAAGATGGACAAATAAATGAATAGACAGATATGGAAAGTGATAAACAAACATAATGACATACAAATAGAAAAATAGATAGATAGATAGATAGACATACATATATATAGATAGATAGACAATTGGGTAGCACATTGACAGACAAATAGATAGATACATAGAAAGATAGTAAGATAGATATACATATAGATAGATAGATAAATAGATATATAAAAAATATATAGATAGATAGACAGTTTGATAGACAAATTGAGAGAAATAATTTTAGAAAAATTGATAGACAAATTGATAGCCAGATTGATAAATAGATTAATATATAAAATGAGAGATAGATAGATATAGAGATTTAAGGGCAAATAGATTCTTTGATAGACACACATATATATATTGACAAATAGATAAACAAATTCAAAGATAGATAGATAGACAAATAGATAGAAGATAGATAGATGCATAGATAGATAGATAGACAAATAGATAGATATATAGAAAATAGATAGATAGACAAATAGATAAATAGAAAGATAGAAAAATAGATAGATAGAAAGATAGTTTGATCATCATATAGATAGATAGATAGACAGATAGATAGATATATAGATAGATAGAAAGACAAAACATAGATAAAAAGATAGACAGATAGATTTGCAAAATAAACATAATGTTAGACATAAATATAGACAAACTAATAGATAGATAAATATATATTTAGATAGATAGATAGACACGTAAATAAATAGATAGATAGTCATATAAATATATAGATAGATAGTTAGAAAGATTGATAGATATAAATATATAGATAGATAGATAGATTGATTGATTGATAAAAAGATAGATAGATAGAAGATTAGATAGATAGATTGATACCTTGATATAGAGATAAAGAGGCAAATAGATTAACAGTTAGATAGACATAGATAATGACTAATAGATAGATAGAAAGATTGATAAATAGATTGATATATATATAGACAAATAGATAGAAAGATAGATAGACTAATAAATAGATAGATAGAAAGACATGCAAATAGATAGATAGATCAATTGATAGATATACATATAGATACTAATATAGATAGATAAATAAACATATAGATAATAAGATATATAGAAGAATAGACATATAGTTAGTATGATAGATAGACAGATAGATTGACATATAGATAGATGGATATATTGATAGATATATAGACAGACAGACAGATAGATATATAGATAGATAGATAGACAGACAGATAGATAGAAAGATAAGCTGATAGATAGATTAATTAATAGACTGATTACTAAGATAGATACACAAATATATATATTTATAGATAAATTGATAGATAGACAGATAGATAGAATGATAGATAGTTATATATAAAGATAAATAGACATATAGATATACAAATATATAGATAGATAGGTAGAAAGATAGAAGGAAAATAGATAGGATAATAGAAAGATAGATAGACATATAGATAAGTAGTGAGGCAGACAGTTAGTAAGGTAGACAAATTGTCAAAAAAAAGATAGTCAGATACACAGATAGACAGCCATACAAATTGACAAATAGACAAGAATATAGGAAATCAAAGTTATAGATAAATAGATAGACAAATATACAAGGAAACAGATAGACAACCATTAGATAGATAAATAGATAGTTTTATAGACTTATTGATAGACATATTAATAGATAATCGATGGATTAATTGATAAATATATTGATAGAGAGATAGATAGATATATATAAAGATAGACAAATAGATATATAGATCGATAGATAGATAAATTAATAGATATATAAAGAAACAATTAGATCGATAGCTAGACCAATAGATCGAAAAATAGATAGATAGATAAATAGATATATAGATAGAAAGATAAAAACACATATAGTGAGATAGATTAATATATAGATTTATAATTAGATTGATAGAAAGTTTGATAGATATATTAAAAGACATATTGATAAATAGATTTATAGATAGATATATAGATTGAATGATTGATATATAGAAAAAGAAATAGATAGCCAAATAGATAAACATATAGACATACATATAGATAAATAGAAATATAGATTGATAAATAGATTGTTAGTTAGATTGATTGATTGATTGATAGATAATACATAGATTATTAGATAGATAGACAGACAGATTAATGGAGAGATAGATAATAGATAGGTAGACTGATAGATAGATAAATAGATAGAAAGATAGATCAACAGATTGATAGACAACTAGATAGACAGATAGATTGATACATATATAGACTAAAAGATAGATAGAAAGAAAGATTGATAGATAGACAGATAGAAAGATAGAGAGATAGAATGACATAGAGAGAAAGAAGATATATAGAAATATAGATATACAAATAGCTAGATAGTCATATAGATAGATAGATAGATATATATATATATATAAATTGGTTTTTAGATTGATATATAGATAGATATATAGATAAAAGTGAAATAGATAGACATATAGATAGATAGATGATAGATATATAAATAGACAGATAGATAGAAAGATAGTATGACATCTAAAAAAATAAAATGATAGACATATTGATAGATACATTGATAAACAATTTGATAGACAGTTTGAAAGACATATTGATAGCCAGATTGAAAGATAGATTCTTAGATAGATTGATAGAAAAATTGAAAGCTAGACGGTTAGACAAATATAATGAATAATTAATAGACATATTTATAGATAGATAGATAGCAGATAGAAAGACAGAGAAAAATATATAGATAAATATATAGAAAGACAGATTGATTGACTAATAGATAGACAAATAGATAGACAGATATATAGATAGATAGGTAGACATATAGATAGACAAAAAGAGATCTAATTGAAAGATAGATAATAGAAAGATAGATATGCATATATAAAGTCAAATAGATAGATATATTGACAAAAAGATAGACATAAAGTTATATAGTTAGAAAGATAGATAGATAAATAGATAGACTGATAGATTGAGTGATAAATAGATAAATAGATAGACAAATTAATAAACACATAGTTAGATAGATTGATAGATAGAATGAGAGAGATTTATAGATAGATTGATAGAAAAATTGATAGATATATTGATAGACAGAGTACTATAAAAATGATAGACAATATGATAGACAAATAGTTAGACAAATTGATAGACATTTCAATATATAGATATATATATATATATATATATAGATAAATCGACAGATAGTTAGATAAATATATGGAAAGTAAAAGATATAGATAGATTATTAGATAGATTGATAAAATGATAGATAGAAAAATAGATTGACAAAAGTAAAGAAGACAGAAAAACCAACATATAAATAGATAGATAGATAGTTTTAGTTAGTTTGAAAGATAAATTTGTTAGACATACATATGAAATGTTTTATAAATATCTTGATAGAGAGATATATAGAAAGATAAAAAAATAGACAAATATATAGGCAGATTGATAATAGATAAACATATAGATAGAAAGATAGATAGACAGATAAATAGACACATTAATAGATAGATTGATATTCAGATTGATAGAAAGATTGATAGACATATTGATAGATAGATTGATAGACAGATTTATTAGAAATAGATAGATAGATTGATAGATATATAGATAGAAAAATAGATAAAAAAATATATAGATAGATAGACACATAGACAAGTAGATAGATTAATAGATTGATTAATTTTTAGATAAATAGATAGTTAGATAGATAGATAAATAGATATATAGATATATTATTAGACACTCAGATAGATAGAGAGATATATTGATAGGTAATATATAGATATATAGCTATGAAGATAGAAAGATAGATAGGTTAATAGAAAATAGATATATAGTTAGATAGACTGGTAGATACATCGATTGATAGACAAATAGATAAATGTAATGATAGATAGAAAGATAAATAGATAGATAGAAAGACAGAAAAACATATAGATTAACACAACTAGAGAGAAAGATAGAATAATAGAAAGATAGATAGATAGATAGATAGATAGATAGATGGGTAGATCGACAATTAGAGATATGATAGATAGATAGACAAATAGGTCGATAGATAGATAGACAGATTGGTAGAAAGATAGATACATAGATAAACAAAATGATAGATTTATTGATAGATAAATAGACAGACAAATTGAGAGAAAAATAAGTAGATTAATTGATAAATAGATAGATTGAAAGAATGATAGATAGATTGAAAGACAAATTGATAGGTAGATGGATAGACAAATCAATTTACAATTGATTAACAGATAGATAGATAGTTAGAAAGACAAAAAGATAGATATATACATAAATATATAGATAGTAGATAGACAAATAGATCGATAGATAGAAGACAAGATGGACAGACAGACAAATAGATAGATAGATATACATATAGATAAACATATAGATTGACAAATAAATAAAAAATAGATAGATAAGTTATTAGATAGATAGATAGTCAGATAGATGAAATAGAAAAATAGATAGATAGAAGCACAAATAGATAGACATATAGATATATAGATAGATATAGATATAAAATATTAGATAGATAGATAGATATATAGATAGATAAATAGATATATTCATATATAGATAGATAGATAGATAGACACATAGATAGAAAGATAGATAGACAAATAAAGAGACTAATAGATATATAGATAGATATATAGATTTATACATAGATTGATAGAAAATTTTATATATTGATTGATTGATTGATTGATAGACATATTGATTGATAAATTGTTAAATATATTGATTGTCAGATTCATATACAAATTGCTACACATTTTGATAATCATATAGAGAGGTGAATGCGTTGGCAGATAAATTAGCAAATGAAGGTAGGAGAAATGGGGCGCAGGAATTTGAAGGGAATGATATCTCGGAGAGGCTCAAAAGTTTGATAAATCTAGATAAAATAGGATTCCCATATATTAGAATCCAAAAGAATAAAAATTAAAAGGTAGGTAATATGAAAGTGAAGGTAGACTTATGGCCTCATGGAATTTTTTTTTTTAAAAAATAATATAAGCCACACTTTAAAAAGGCTACATTTTTGGCATGGTAGATATACTTTTAAAATGCAGGAGAAAGTAAATAACATATCTCCCTGCTGAAGGGAAACTCACTCTTTGACTGAAAGTCCGAAGGGAGGTCACTTCCTGTCTGAGAGGCCAAATCAAGGTTCACCCAAGTCCTGTGGGGCGAATACTTAGGTTTGTGCTGCATTGTGATCTTTAACAACATAGAAAATTATTTTTGTTTACACTAGCAGAATGTATAAAGCAGTCTAACACCTTGGTCCTAAAAGGTGCTAAAAATAACTTGCTATTCGTATCCAGAAAGTGTGTTGTATATGGTTTTGTTAATAACTATAGAAACAAATCAGAATTGATTAAGGTTCACCCTAGTCCTGTGGGGTGAATACTCAGGTCGGTGTTACCTAAACATTAGTATGTGTTATATATACCGAATATTCAGATTCACCCTAGTCCGGTTGGGAGAACATTCAGGTTTGTGCTATATATACTGAACTTGTTGTAGATGGACATTAGAAATTTTGGTCATAATGTATGATGCAGCCCAACAAAATATAGATGACACCTTGGTTCTGAGGGGTGTTAGATTGTGGTTATGTTGAGTTGCAGGTTCGTATTCAGTGCCAAGCTACATTTGAACTAATTAATAAATTTTCTGTTTGAAATTAGAGTTTGTGCTGTGCTGTTGTGCTGTGATGTGCTTGAATTGTATGTTAACAGATAGCTTCTTTAAATGTTGGATATCAAGGCTTGCATGGGGCTATAATGTTTTTTTGATATTAGATTTAATAAATTGAAATGTCAGTAATATCAGTAAACGTCTATGTGTTATTATGAGCCATGGAGTCTGTTGTATGTAAAGGTTTGGGAAGGGAAGAGGGTAGGAAGGTTATGGTAGTTAGGTGTGACAGAGAAGCGGAGAGGCAAACACTCCAACAGGAAAAAGCAAATGAAGGAGGCAAACGCTACAACAGGCTATGGTAGTTTGGGAAGGAAAGTGGCTATCGGGCAAGACCAGGCTAGAGTTCGCTTAATGAAGAACATTTAATGGAATAGGAGCTCGTGCACGAGCTCGCACAGGAGCTCGTGCAGGAGCTCTCCTAATGGAGCAGGGGCTCGTCGAATGGAGCAAAAGCTCGTTTAATGGAGTAGGGACCCGCTTAATGGAGCTCGCTTAATGAAGGTGTGTTGCAGGCGAGGATTGTTGCAGACGTGCAAGGCTTCGAAGAAGCTCGATTAATGGAGTAGACCAAGATGCGGTAAACCGGACTCGGGCAAAATGGGTCACAACCCAGCACGCAAAAAAAAGGGTAAGGGGAGGGCTTCATTGCCATTCACCAGAATTTAAAGAAAGCCTTACTATGAAGGCAAAATCTTTAAAATTCTTGAAATTGTATCATTCATCGAATTATATTAGAAATACTTTGATTTTAAGTTATAAGTAGGAAGGGTGTAAAAGGGGTATTGGGTAGAATTAGCTTGTAAAAATGGTATTCATCTGCCAAAAGAGAGGGCTAATATTAATAATAAAACAAACTATTAAAAAAAATTGATAGGCATATTGATGGTCAAATAGATAAATATATTGATAGATAGATCGATTGACAGTAGACAAACAGATAGATAGATAGACACATATACAGATAGATAGATAGATAAATATATATATAAATTAATATATATAAATTAATATATATTAATTGATAGATAGATTATTAGATGGATATATAGAAAGATAGATATACAGATAGATATATTGATATATATATTAATATATAGATAGACATATAGATAGATAGATAGATAGATAAACAAATAGATTGATAGATTATTAGATAGATATACTGATAGATAGATAGATAAAAAAAGAGATAAACAAATAGATAAATAGATAGATATATAGATATATAAATAGATTAATAAATATATAGATAGATAGATAGATTCATCGATAGAAAAAAAGATATATAGATAAATAGATAGATATATCAATAGACAGATACATAGATAGATACAATGATTAAAAGATATATAGATAGATAAATAGATTCATCTATAGAAAAAAAGATATATAGATAAATAGATAGATATATCAATAGACAGATACATAGATAGATACAATGATTAAAAGATAAATAGATAGATAGAGAGATAGATAGATAGATAGATAGACTAATAGATTGAAAGATAGATACACATATTGATAGAAAGATAGATATATAGATAGATAGATAGATTTATATTCAGATAGATAGTTAGATAGATAGTTAGACAAATTGATAAAAAGATTGATACACAGATAGATAGACAAATAAATACATATATTGATAAACAGATTGATAGACATATAAATAGATAGGTAGATATATTAATAGACATATAGATAGATAGTCAGTCAGACAGATAGTTAGGTAGATAGAAATTTTAGTAGATAGATTGTAAAGCAGTGAGAAAAAAATCCAGACAGATCGACAGACAGATGGATAGATAGTTAGTCATACTAATAGATAAATAGATAGATAAACAAATAGAATGAGAGATAGACAAATACAGAGATAGACAGATAGATATATGAATAGATAGATAGTTTTATAGATATATTGTTAGACAGATTGATTGATAAATATATTGATAAATAGACAGATATATCGACGTATAGATAGACAGATAGATATACTTATAACTAGATAGATAGATAGACATATGGTTATATATATAGATAGATAGATAGATAGATGAACAAATAATATATAGATAGATAGAGATATAGACATATAGATAGACATATAGATAAAAAAATAAAAATAGATATATAGACAAATAAATAGATAGATTGATAGTAAGATTGATAGACATATAGACAGACATATTGATAGACATATAGATACAAAGATTGATGTAAAGATTGATAGATATATAGATAGATTGATTGATGATATAAATATAGATTGATATTTAGATAGACATATAGATAGATAGATAGATAGGTAAATAAACATATTCTTAGACAAATAGATAGATAGAAAGATATATATATATTATTTTATAGTTAGATAGATAAATAGATAAATAGATAGATAATAAATAGATGGATAGACAGAAAATAGGTAGATAGATAGATTGATAGATTGAATAAAAGATAGATAGATAGACCAATAGATAGACAGATAGATAGATAGACCAATCGATAGACAGATAGATAGATAGTCAGATAGATTGTAACATAAATAGATAGAAAGATAGATAAAATGATAAATAGATAGATAGATTGATATATAGAATGCTTAATAGATATATAGATAGACAAATAGATAGATTGATAGATAGATAAATAGATAGATAGATTTACTAATAGGTATAGAGCACTACAAAAAAAATCTCAAATAACAAGGGAAGATTCCCTAGCTTAATGGGGTTTTTCCGTTGCTAAAATGGATATAACGACGGATTAACAATGAAACCTTTCCCAATCTAAAGTTCTTGTCACAAAAATTAACGAGTAAATATATTCTCTAACAAACCTAGTGAGGGAAAATTCCCTAGCTAAATTAGCGAGGAAATTTTCCCTAGCTAAATTAGCTAGGGAAAATCCTTAGCTATTTCATTCCAAAATTACTTTCCCATTTTTAATTTTTTTATATAAAATTTAATTACATTTTTAAAAATTTTTATATTAAATTTAATAAAAACATAAACTATAAACCATTTTTAATAATTAACGAAAAATAAAATCAGTTAATAAAATATTCTTATACAATATGTTACATTGTTAAAATAGAAACATAACAAAACTTGATTATATCTTATTCTGAATCAATGTATCTAATAATAGTGAATAAAGTATAATCTATCTGTAAAATTTACGTTGCTTTCTCTCTCCCAGCTCATTAATATCTACATACTACACTAGCACCATAGCATGTCCCTCCATGGCCATCTGCATTGCTTCATTTAGTTCTAGTCTGCATTTCCTCTCCACCACCAACTCCTTCCTTTTATCTACCATTGCCCTTTTTGTATCTAGCTGCTCTTCAATTAGTACTTTTTTAACCTTGCGATTAGTTGGATGTATGTATGTGCCTATGTGTGTGTGTAAACACTGACAAATGCACTTTCATGCAAATACACATACCATCAAAGAAAATAAAAGGAAATAATCTAGGGCTTAAAAAACAAACTTATATGTCTTTCAGGCATGGTCAGTATCTTCTAGTTCTTTGTCCTCTAGTACTCTAAGTAGATAGAGAATATTATTATACCTACACATGGAGCATAACATACTATATTTACAAACTAATAAAGAACACAATAATGCCACTGATAAATAGATAGACTAGCGCATGCAACACAAACTACCATTTGCTAGAAATTTCACACAACTAGATAATCTTGAGCTTATTTTTAAATTACCGAATCAAGATTTCACGAAGATTTTCAGTGTACTACCTATCAAAATATTCTTCGGTGTTGGCCAGCTTCATGTATCATTCCATGGTTATTTTTTAGAAATTTAGAAAAGAATTTTGTATGGAAATAATATGTTTTAAATAAAAATTCCAAAATAAGATGCTTGTTTGAAAAATATTACCAAACTAGTGTTTCTGGAAATATCATGGTAATTTCCGTCATTGTGAACGACGGTCATTGCCATGCTATTGAATTTTAAAAATGAAGACCTTCATCAATGTTTGCCTCACTTGATGATGTCAAATTCAAGCTTGAATTTGGGTTTGACATGAGTTCCAATTTGGATTCATTTATGCTTTCAATATTGCATCTTTGCCAGACAGATTTCCAAGTGAGCAGCCAAGTTAAGTTGGTGGTTTGATCAAGAGATGATGTAGAAATGGAAGATGTAAAAGATGAATTTAACTTGGTAGTTTTCTTTAGATTGAAATGGAGAAGCCACTTGTGGCAAGCATCCCTTGATTTGTTGACGTTAACAGGATCAGTCAGAATCGTGATTAAAGAAAAAAAAATCATTTAATAAGAAGAAGATGGTTTAGATACATTCGAGTATGACAGAGCCATATATCATATTTATTAAAACAAATAGGCATCTTATCATCAACCAACTTTTCTTCTTTATACCACTGGAGCCACAATGACAAACTTGAGCAAGTAGAACTGCAGAAATGAACTCATGGTTTTGAAATTGAGTTTCATTGTCAATTTTAATGGAGCAATTGGGACAGCATGTTGCACTTTTTGTAAGTAATCCAGATTCAATCTTTTGCCAGCCAAAGCCATTCTCACATGTAGATGTCTTGCTCTTACACCCATTTTTCTTCTTTTGTAAAACATAGTCATTTGAGTGACTAGTAAGATATGAAGTGTTTATGCACACATATATACAATAGTTGACATGATGGTACCTATGAATAAGTGTGTTGGTGTATATGTTTGTGCGTGTCTTTGTGGGTGTGTATTTGAGTCATTGATGGATATTGTAAGTGACTGATATATCACACTAAAGTAATCTGAGAGAAAAAAAATAAAAAAAAATTGTTTTACCCATTGAGATTGAGACTAAGATTCTGGCTTCCAACTGGAATAGTGACTGGATTAAGTTCCCAAATAGTCTCCAGAGAGGAAAAGCCTGTTTTACACTTAATGTAAGTTTGGAATGTGGCGATTCCCATGAGCCATACTCTTCCAGCATCGTCGCCTATTTCGTAGATTAGTCTTTGCATCTCTGTGATAATGTACTCTGTAATGTTGTTACCTACTTGCCAACTATAATTTGGCTAGATATCAGAGACCCATTTAAGATCACCCCCATATAAAACAACTTCTCTACTCAAATAATCATAAACGATGCACTTAAGCTACATAAATTTTTGGAAAATATCTACTTTTGAATGGTTCCTTAAAGAAAACAGAGGAAATGTTACTAATCTAACCATTTCCATTTTCTCCCTCACTCCTCTCACTACGCTCTCTATGCTTGCCACACACTCTCCCATAATCTATGTTTTTTTCTTCCTCTCCATCACCGGTAAAACCCTCATCACATCTTCAATCTTTGTCAGTGTTTCTAATTGCGAGCTTAAGTCCTTCCCTAATAGTTCAAATTGACTAAAAGAAAGAAATTGAGGAGGAGAAGAGTTGGCTACGGTAAGAGGTTTTATGGATTCTTTCAGGTATGAATTCTGGAGAATTTGAGTGATATTTGTAGTAGCAGCCAAGGTGGTGGATGTACTTCTGGAACAAATATTCACAAATACGGTTTGTTCAACCTTGTTTTTCACTTGGTTGGATGCCACCCACTCTCTCATCATTCTCAATGCCTCCATTTAAAAATTTTTAAAATTTAATAGTCAGCATTCATAATGATGGCCTTTGATTTTTAAAAATTCAATAGCATGGCAATGAGCGTCATTCACAATGATGCAAATTGCCATGCTATTTTTCAGATGTATTAGTTTGGTAATAATATTCAAACTAGCATTATATTTTGGATTTTTTATTTAAAACAAATTATTTCCATACAAAACTCATTAGAAAGCACTAAACAAAAGGGAAATGGTAGTTGAAATGACAACAAGCTGCATAGTATTGAATTTTTGCCCACTATAGGTTCATATAAAAATCCACCGAAACACAGAAATCTGAAAGAAACTAAAGAAAAAAATGAGAAAAAAAATACAATGCATAAGAAAAGAACACAAGGTAGCTCACTTTTGTATTCCATTCCCACTTGAGTTTTACAATGACCGTCTTCCCAGTTAAATTGTCAAGAAAAGGCTTAGAATTAACGGGGACGGTTTGTAACATTCAGCAATAAAAAAACTAATGAACTATGTTATCATGCACGTATACATCAGATATTTCTCTACAATTACTTAAAAATGCATAGGTATGTATATATGCAATATACATGCATACAACATAAATATAGTATAACTATATGTGTCCAAACACACACACGCACACCCTATTTTCCTATCTTCTCAGTTTTCTTTATCTTGTCCATATATTGCACCTTTTTTGTTCAACTGAATCATTGATGCTTAGAAATGGTTATTACCAAAAATAAAAAAAAATTCTAATCTTCATATCCCATGTGATGTAAAATTTATTATTAAGTTTTTTTGCTTAAGAAAATTGTAAGAAAATTTTTTTTATGAAATATAATTGACAATTTGAAAGAATATTTGAAGGTTGTGAGCATAAATAGTTAATTTTGCTTCAATGCATGAGATATTAAAAGCTAGTATTAATATCATTCACGAAAGAAAAAAATATATGAATATCTCATATACACAAAAAATTATATCAAACAAGAAAACTTGATTACTACTTCATACAAATTTTTTTAACCTCTCATTATCATCATCAACGAAATCCTATCTCAATACTATTGTGAACAAATGTTACTCTAACCATAAGAACATGAGTTTAATCAATAAAAATACATAATATACTTCATAAGAATGCTTGTCAAATTACCTATCATGATGTTTGAGTAGATATCTTACCTGCACTTCGTTGCCATTATAATAGCCCATCTAGCTTCTCTGCACAACTTCACAGTTTTGCCTTGATAAGAAGGGTCTATGCCCTATCCAAGCAACCAAATCAAATTAAAAACAGAAAAAAACAAAAAAACAAAAACTTTCACAGCTAAATGCTATTCCAAGCCTATTACGAGCTCACAGAGAAATTAACATCTCGCCTCTTGCTAGTATTTGAGGTTATAGAGCATCAGATCCAACTCATTTAACTCATATTCAGCAACATCCACACCTATGGGTAACATATTGCATTGATGTAGATGGAATCAAGGTCTAAGCCTTATGAGCAATGATTTTAATAACACACAGTGAGTTGCAATGTTTTTGATAACATACAGTGAGCGTGTGAAGATTTGCATTGCACACAATGCATGGGTAATCATGGCAGCTAGTGCAAAGTGGATGCACTCCTTTTAGGGGTTTACAACTCTTTCAGACACCCTCCCCTAGATTTTAGCTTTCCTTGGGGTCACTTTTGATGCCATGTAAAATATTTAATCACACAACATAAAATAAATATAATACACTTGATGAATAACCTCATACAAACAATGCCCTTATATAACATGTTATTTTTATTAGGGCAACTCACATGAAGTATAACCTCTATATCACTCTCAAAGTATACATTTTTGTGCCAGGCATGCCTCAATCTGTAAGACATGATCATTCTTCCTCCAAAAAGCTATCAATAGAACAACGTATCAATTAATAAAGTAGAGAACATGGCACCCAGCAAAACACAAGCAATATCATAAACATCATGCTCATCAATAAGATAGTTATATATAGTATATATGTGCATAACATACTGTAGTGTATATGTACATATACTGAGTATATATATACTTATATACTATAGTGTATATGTACATATATATTGTAGTATATATACATAATATATACACTATAGTATATACGTACATATATACTATAGTATATATACATATACACTATAGTATATATGGATGTCTTATAGATATAGAACAGCAAGTATAGATATATATATATATATATATAGAATAGTAGGTAAAGTATTTTCCCATTTATACTTCGCAAAGAAGGCACAAAACATCACTATCAACATTAATAAGAAATGCAAATATTATTTAAATTTTTTAAAATATATCTAAAAACTCTTAGAAGAAAACCTGGAAGACAAGCCACGACTAGGTATGGAGCATCAAAGTTCGCACCTTGCCTTCCACAACTAGAACTCTCTCCTGGTCCTATAACCCATAAAAGGGTTGCTCTACCTTTCCACCCCCCACAACACCAAGCTCTTGTGCGGCTTTCTTATAATGCTTCTTCCCCTCTCCATGTGCTTCCACCAATAATTTTGATTTATTAGCTCCATTGTATTAGTCCATCAACCCTGTAGCTTCTGCTGCAATATGGTTCCTCTCTTGGTTCAAAGCAAGGAACATCACTTCATTGTATGCATCAATGTAACTACAGAAAAATTCAATATGCTCTCCATAAAAACAATATACACTTTATAAAAACAATATACACTCCATAAAAACAATATGCACTCTTAAAAATTATATGTACTCCATAAAAACAATACACATTCAAAGAAAAAAGGAGGAACAAAACTTCAAAAATTAGATGTTTTGTCTTCCCAATAAATAAAAAAAAGCAAATGGCTGCAAAATTTGCAAACTTCATATAATAAGACATATTGACTCATGTTCTTCCCAGCTATCACCGCTCCTCTTCGTTTCATGCTAATCGGCAAGGGATACATCAATGTGCTAGTTGTGTAGCATGTGAATTGGCACCCACCACAACTCAATAAATAGCACTGCTAAGACTTGCTTGTGCAAGTGCAGACTAGTATGGGAATGCCAAAGATATCCATGGCATTGCTATTGATGACCATGTCCAAGCTTTTCTTTGGAGCTTTCAAATGTGGAATAAAAATCAACTTTGGATCATTTGGTTTCCTTGATTTCTTTGGTTTTGATTTTTTTTGGAAGATCACTACTTTACTTTCTCTTGGATTGGCTACCTGTTCATTAGGGCTTGGTTGATCGATCTTACAAATCCTTTCACCTCGCAAAGAATCATGTTGGTGTAGAATCTGCAATGAATGAGCTCCAGAAGTTTCTATGAGGATAGGATAAGAAGCATTTGGAGGTAACTTATTCAAAAACTTATCTCTCTAGTTTATCTAGACATCTCTCATGTCTTGTATTGCAAGAGAAGTGTTGAAGACATCACATTCATAGAGATGGAATGGATGTTTGCATTAACGATAAAGTTGTTAAGATCACATCCTAGTAAGAAAGGTTTCATGTCGTGGTTTTCCATGCTAGGTATTAGTTGTAGACCAAGATGCCACTTGAAAGATGGCTCGTAATAGCCACAATTTCTCATGTTCAGCCCGTCATCATCTATGAAACTACGAACATGCAAGAGAAGGAGAACAAGCAAAATGAACACATTTAATTGATTTTCATTAGCAATCATTATGGTGATTAAAAATTCAATAGTTTAATTCCACCGATGCTGATAAAAAGTAGTCATGGATCTGAACAGCGACAATGCAGATCTGCATGAAATAAGAGTGTAAAGAACAAACCTGAGTCTACGTGGGACCAAAATTTTTTCATTCATCTCACAACTTCAAAAGCTAACATGCTATTCCCAGGACCAGGACGACCAGCCAAGCCTTTTATATAACTATAATAGGCTAAAACTTTACCCGAAATATTCGGGTACACAAAAATATTCATAGATATACAAAAATAGTAATTATAGATATGAACAAATATGAATCTAAGTTGATAGTTATACTACTTCAATAGATATCTAAAAGCTGACCAGAAATGATGTTTAGAGAGAGATAGAGAGTGAAAAAATAAAATGTTTCAGAAATTATAAAGATAATAGAAGTTTGGCCTCCTTTTAATCCATCTGAGATCGGTAAAGATGGGACCCATCCATTGGAAGGACCATGGCAATGTTTGAAGGCTTTGAATTAGAATTTTTTCGTGCGTCTCACATTAGATGTCCTGTAAAGGTTCATGATTAGGTTAATCGGCAAAGAAAAGACAAACCAAAAAAAATTGATACCTCCAAAAAAATCTCATCTTGTTTAGCTATATATAGATAAAAATCAAAAATAGTTCAGAAATAATTCTGATACAAAATCATCCTCATTATTAATTGCTATATCTGTGCTAGCCTCTCCTACTTGGTTTCATAGCTGGATCTCAAAATGCTATCTATCACGTCAATGCCGCTAACTGTGACTCCATATAGGACATATGTTGTTGCATTAAATTCTTAATATCTTCCATCTCATCATTCATTTCTTTCATCTCATCATTCATTTCTTTCATCTCATCATTTATTTCTTTAATTTCTTGCATTTATTCCTTCAAATGATTAATCTGTTCATCCTTATCTTCTTTCATTTTCTACATTTCTTCCTTCAAATGAGATATCTGCTCATCCTTCTCTTTCTTTTTAGTTTCCATAAAATCAACTACCTCATCTTCTTCATTTGTTTCCATTACTTATTATTCAACTACCTCATCCACCATTGTAAAGATATATGAATTAGAAGCACAACTGCTACAACAAAATGCCACTTTCTTTGAGCTGATGCCATACACTCACTACTTCTTATGACCTCCTATGGTCTCAAAATAGATAGGATCATAGTCAATTGGTTGAAAATCCACAGAACCCTCAACTTGTTGAGAAGAAACTATCACATGTTCTTCCATGAATTCCTGTGATAAAATAGAGAAAAATACTATTCTAGATATACATAAAATAGATTTAATATTTTGCATTCCAAACAACTTTCAAAGTTTACTATAGTATTATAAAATTGTATTAATATAAGAGATTCTTACCGTAATCATCTGAGACTTGTTGTCTACAAACTGACCATCTGCTTTTTTTACATGTATCTTCCTAAAAATATCATAAAAATTGGGATCTCGGCCTAATTCTCTGGCATTAGAATATATATTTATTAAGTCTAAAAATAACAAATGTTAAAAAATTTTAACAAAATTAATAAAACCATGCACAGATTTGATTTATTTGGACTATTAGGACAACCACTAAATATATAAATGTTAGAAATCTTGAAATTATACCAAATATCGAGCATGCTCAATGCTCGACTTTGACCCTCCCCTGTGGCGAGACATTTTTGTACCTAGTCTGGCTGATCTTTAGAGATAAAATCATGTTTTTGGCTCTCTATGAAATAGGTGCCTATCTTTCTCTGTATAAGTGTTAATGTAGAGTACACAATTCATCCCTCATAGAGAAGGTGGATTTTGTATTGAGATGGTGGTAAAGGCTAGAGGAATGTCGAGTGTCTCTTATTTTTAATATCTTGCCTCATATTTGGTTTCAAGAAAAGGAAGTTCCTACCTAAAAAGGTGCCTCATAGACCCTGTTCAATGCTAGATGTTTTTGTTACTTGATTTTTTAGGTTTTATAATTCTTATATCCTAGTATGAAAATCTTTGGGTATAACAGAAGTGTTGATGTACATAGATGTTCATTTAATTTAGTAATCTATAGTAAATTTCATGATTTAACGATAGATTTCTAGGATCAAGTATATTATGATATTGAGAATGATCTTGAAAGATATCAAAGTACTCATTCGAATGTAATGAGTTATCAGGATGATGTACTGGATATATTGAGAAAGAATTCTTGGTCTCATCTAACAGAGAGTGAATTATTCTGTTTGCAAAAGTTAATTGATGGCTATACTTCAATGTATGATGAGGAGAAACCCAATTTGTATGACCATACGAATGAAATATTTAAGATGATGAACTCTAAAGAGAAGACAACTACTAAGGATTATCTCAAGATCTACCTTGATCACATTGTCTTTGTATCACCTATTCAATATTTAGATCAATACACTTTGGAGATCATTATTATTTATGTACAAGGTTCTCTCTTCACATGTATTAATGATTACCCCGTAGTTCCCATATCAACTTTGATTGAATATCTGAAAATGTGTGTAAGATTACAAGCTCATGTCTTGAAAGGTGCAAAAATGCGAGATAAGAAAATAGTGTCAGACTAGGCTTCTAGCTGTAATGAGAAGGCACAACAGGTTAAGCTATCTAATTGAAAACCTAAAAAGAAATAATATAAGAAATATGTGATAGGTGTGTGTTTGGTTGAATTCATATTGGATTGACATATGATTGAGGTGACAAGTCAATTAAACTTTAATGAATATTATGTAAAGAATAAGGATGGTAAAAAAATCTCAATCCTAGGCAATTTATATGCAATTTGCAATTTTGAGATTGACAGAATTTCGATCAAACTCAATCTACCAATGGTATCTAAGCCTAAGGCTTGGAGACCCATAAGTGAGGATTTAATACCACCTTTTTATATTTCAAATTTGCATGGTGGGTACTAATCTGACCCAATACGTGATATTTATCAGCACTTTCGCATAATTACATCCCATAACTTGACCCATTTTAATATTCATCTAAATACTGGATATACATAATTGTGCTTAGCCTTGTATAAATTACAGGAATATGCTGTTAGTATTAATAAGGATGTATTGAGCTTCATTAAAAAGAAAAATCAACTCTTAGTTGTTTACTTATGCCTGAAAGTCTCTCAAAAGTGAATGTTAGTAGGTCCATATATTTTTTAGTCCATCAACTCTTAGTTGTAATAAATAGTTTAATATTTACTAATTATTTTTTAATATTAATGTTAGTAGCTAGTCATATATATAGATAGATAAATAAATAGATTGAAATATAAATAAAAAGATTTAGAGTTTGATTGATAGAAAGATATATAGATATTTTGATAGATAGATTGACAGATAAACAGATATATAGATATATAGATACATAATTAGATATATAGATAGATAGATAAAAAATAGATAGATAGATAACATATATATAGATAGATAGGCAACTAGATATAAATACATAAAGATAGATAGATAGATAGATAGATAGACTGATAGAGAGATACATAGAAAAAAATTGATATATATATATATATATATATATATATATATATATATATATAGTTAGTTAGTTAGTTAGTTAGCTAATTAGTTAGATAGATAGGTAAATAGACTGATAGAAAGATAGATATAAAGATAGATAGGTATACACATATATAGACAGTTAGATAGATAGATAAATAGATAAATAGATAGATAGATAGACATCTAGATTAATAGATAGAGATAGATAGATAGATAGACAGATAGACATATAGATAGATAAAAAGTTAGTTAGTTTGATTGATAGAAATATAGATAGATAATTAGATAGATAGATATATATATATATATATATATACATAGATAGATACATAAATAGATAATTAGATAAAAAGATTGATTGAAAGATAGATAGATAGACATACAAATAGAAAAATATATAGATAGATATACAAAATGATAGATAGTTGGATTGACAAACCTGTTAGTTAGATAAATAGATAGACAGATAAATAGATAGATAGATATATAGATAATAATATAGGTAGATAGAAAGATAATTACATATATAGATAAATAGATAGAAATATAGATAAATAAACAACTAGATAGATAGATAGATAGACAAATAGACTAATAGAAAGATAGATAAATAGATAGATAGACATATAGACAAATAGATAGATAAAAAAATAGATAGGTAGATAGATTAATAGATAAATAGATAGATAGAGAGATAGATAGATAATTATATAGATAGATAAAGAGATAGATAGATAATTATATAGATAGATAAAGAGATATATATATATATAGATAGACAACAAGAAAAATAGGCACAAACAAACACTGAAAGAAACACAAATAGTAAAATATTTTGATATATAAATAGACAGTTATTTAAAAAGGTAAATACATAGATAAATGGATAGACAGACAAACAGATAGATAGATAGATAGACAGATAGAGAGATAATTAGATATATATATATATATATAGTGAAAGAGAGAGAGAGAATGATAGATAGATTGATAGATAATTAGATAGATAGATAAGCATATAGATAGATAGATAAATAAATAGATTATAGTTAGATGGATAGATATATAAATAGATAGATAGAAAGATATATATATATCAATAGATAGATAGATAAATAAAGAGACATATAGATATATATATATATATATATACATACACACATAGAAAACTAGATACACCAACATATACACACATAGATAGTTAGACATACAGATTGAAAAATACTTAGATAGATAGATAGATAGATTGGAAGATAGATTGATAGATAGATTGATAGAAAGGTGGGTAGATAGATAGGGAAATAAATATTTAGATATAAATATTTAGATATAAATTTTGCTAGATAGATAAATAGATAGAAAGATTGAAGACATAGATAGATTGATAAATATATAGACAAATAGATAGATAGATAGATAGATACATAAATAGATTTATAGATAGATAGATAGATATATAGACAGGTATATCGATAGAATGATAGATAGATAGACATATAAATTAATAGATTGATAGAGGTATATAGATAGAATGATAGATTGATAGACATATAGATAAATAGATTGATAGATAGATAAATATATAGACAGATTGAAAGATTGATTGATAGATAGATAGGCAAATTTTTAAAATGACTGAAAGATAGATAGATAAATAGATAGATAGTTAGTTAGACATATAGATAGATAGACTGATAAATAGGTAGACAAATAGATAGACAGATTGATTGATAGATAGATAGTTAGATTGATAAAAAGATATATAAATAGATATATATATATACCCACATATAAAGAGATAGATAGTTAGATAGATAGAGAGATAGATAGATGGATAGTAGATAAATAGATACATAGATAGATAGATAAACCGTAGATAGATATACATATTAGTTGATTGATTGATAGAAATATAGATAGATATATAGATAGACAGAATGATAAATAGATATATAGAAAGAAAGAAATATAGATAGATAGATAGATAGACATATAGATTATAGAACAGATAGATAAAGAAATAAATAGATATTTTATTAGATAGATAGATAGATAGACATATAGATCATTATATAAAGAGATAGATAGATAGATAGATAGATAGATAGGCAGAGATATATATAGTCAGATAGAAATATAGATATATAGATAGATAGATAGATAGGCTGATAGTCAGATAGGTAGAGAGACAAATAGGTAGATAGACATTTATATAGATAGATAGATAGACAAATAGTCACATACACATATAGACAAATATAAAGATATACATATACACAAATAGACAAATTGATAGATAGACAGATAGGCAGATAGGTAGATAGGTAGATAAATAGATAGACAATTAAATCGATAGATAAATAAACAGATTGATAGATAGATGGATAGAAAGATATAAAAATCAATAGATAGATCGACAAATAAATAGATAGACAAAAGAAAAATATATAGATATATACATAGACAGATAGACATATAGATAGATAATCAGATAAATAGATAGATAGATAAATATATAGATATATAGGCATATATAGAAAGAAACATAAAGATAGATAGATGGACAAATAAAATTATAGGTAGATAGACATATAGACAAATAGAAGGTAGAAAAATATATAGATAGACCATTATACACATTTTTAGATAGACAAATATACAAATAGACCTAAAAGAAAGATAGATTGATATAAAATAGACAAATAGATAGATAGATTGATTTACAGATTGACAAATAGACTAATAAAGTGATAGATAAATAGATAGATAGACTGATTGATAGATAGAAAAATAGATATATCATTGGTAGACACATAGATAGAAAGATAGATAGATAAATAGACAAATAATCAATTAGATATATTGACAGATATATAGATTAATAGATAGAGAGATAGAAAAATAGATATATAGAAAACTAGAAAGATAGATAGATAGCTAGAAAAGTAGATAGATAGATAGATAGATAGATTGATAGACAAATAGAAAGATTGATAGATTCATAGATAGATAGATTGTCAAATATATTGATAATCTAATAGATAGATAGATAGATAGATAGATAGATAGATAAACAAATAGATGATAGACAGATAGACAGACAAATAGATAGACAAATAAATAAAAAGACAAATAGGCAATTGGAAAGATAGACAAATAGATATATAATTAAGATAGAGAGATAGATAGGTTGGTAGATAGATAGATAAATAGATAGATAGGCATATAGAATAATAGACAGATGGATTGATAGATAGATAGAGACATAGATAGATCTATAGAAAGAAAGAAAGATAAATAAATAAATAGATAGACAAATTGATAGAAATGAAGATAGTTAGATAGACAGATAGATATATAGATAGATAGATAAATAAATAAATAAATAAATAGACAGATTTACAAATAGATAGATAGACAAATATATAGCTACAGAGATAGATAGATAGACAGATAGACTGATGGATAGACATACAAATAGACAAATAGACCAATAAAAATAATAACAGATAGACAGAAAGATAGATTCACAAAATTAGTTAGAAAAATAAGTAGATATCTAGAAAAATAGATAGATATACAGATAAACAAATAGACCGATAGATAAATAGAGATAGAGAGAGATAGATAGATAGATATATAGATAGAGAGATTAATAGATTGACAGATAGACATATAAATAGATAGATTGATTGACATATAGAAAAATAGATGGATAGAAAGATAGACATATAGATAGATAGGCAAATATGTAGATAGATAGATAAACAAATAGGCAGAATAGCAGTTACAAAAATAGACAAATTGGCAGATAGATAGATAGATAGACTGATAAAATGATATACATATAGACAGATAGATAGATAGGCATATAGATAGATTGGTAGATAGATAGATAGGCAGATAGTTAGATATGCAAATACGTAGATAGACATATAGATAGATTGATAAATACATAGATTGATAGATAGATTGTTAAAAAGACATATCAATAGATAGGAAAATAGAGAGATAGGAAAATAGACAGATAGGAAAATAGACAGATAGGTAATTAGATATATAGACAAATAGATAGATTGACATATCGACATATAAACAAATACACATATAGACATATAGAGAGATATAAAGAATGACATATATATATATATATATATATATATATATATATATATATATATATATATATATATATATAGACAGATAGGTAGATATATCGATAAATAGATTGTTAGATAGATCAATAGAGAGAATTCAGAAAGATAGATAGATATAAAGATAAATAGATAGAAAGATAGATAGATAGACAGATAAACACAAATATTGTTTGATATACAAATAGTTAAATAGACAGATAGACAGAAAGACATATACAAAAATAGACATATAGATAGAATGATAGACAAATTGACATATAGATAGACTGATAGATAGACAGATTAACACATAGTTAGATGACAGATTTATATATAGAAAGCTAAAAAAAATTAAAGATAGATAGATAGATAAATTAGTAGATAGAAAGATATATAGAAAGAAATAAAGAAAGAAAGATAGATAGATATATAGATAGATAGTTAGATAGATAGATAGATTTATTGATTCATATATAGATAGATAGTTAGTTAATCAGATAGATAGATAGATAGAAATATAAACAATTAGACAAATAAACAGATAGAAAAAAAGTTAGACAGACACACAAACAGACACACAAACAGATTGATTGATTGATAGAGAGAAAATAAACATAGATAGATAGATAGATAGACATGTTTACACTAAAAAAATAGACAGATAGAAAAAAGATAGATAGATAGATAGATGAATATTTGGATAGATAGATAGATAGATAAAAAATAGATAAATAGTTAGATACCTAGATATATATATAGATAGATATATATATATATATATATATATATATATATCTATAGTCAGATAGTTAGATAGTAAAATTGTTAGATAGTAAGGTAGTAATATAGATAGATCCACAAATAGGCAGATAAACATATTGATAGATATATAGAAAGACAGATATATAGATTCACATATTGATAGATATACAGATTGACAAATTGACAGATAAAAAGATAAATAAATATATAGTTAAACATATAGATAGATATAGAGATATATAGGTTGGTAGAGATATATATATATATATATATATATATATATATATATATAGGCATATAGGTAGAAAGAATGATAGACAAATAAACAGATATACAGATAGAAAGATAGATAGATAGATATATATATATATA